>RJWH01008105.1:0-33528 GCA_004363575.1 Solenodon paradoxus | reverse complement strand
ACATCACACACACACCACACACATCACACATCACAACACACATACCACACATACCACACACACACACCACACACACATACTACACACACATCACACATCACAACACACACACACCACACACACACCACACACCACACACACTCACCCCCGCCGCCCCCACCACATCGCTTCGGCTTTTTTTCGCAGGAGAGCCAGTGGGCTCTCGCCCAGCCTGGCTCACGGACCCGGCCCAGGCCAGCCCCCCACAGTGGAGGACGAGGGGCCCGCAGAGGCGCGACCACAGCTGCGCGAGTATTACGTGGCTCTCTTCAGGGCTCGCGCACCCTGGGGTCACACTGCCGTCCCGGGGGGCCCAGTGCTTCTGTGGGGGCCTCGCACACCGAGGCCCCGTGTGACGCAGGAGACGGCAGTGGTTTGCTTCCCCAGACTGTTTGAAGGCACAGACGGGCCACCTCGTCACCAAGGCAGCTGCACGTGAACAGAAACAGCCCTGAGCTGAGCTTTGCAGCCGTGGGTTGAGGGCAAGGCTTCCAGTGTCTTCTCTGCTTTCTCTGTGGAGACTCAAAGGGCTGCTGTAATTTCCTCACCCTGTGAAAGGTTTTCACTTCAGTGTTGTTCTCTCTCTCTCTCTCTCTCTCTCTCTCTCTCTCTCTCTCTCTCTCTCTCACACACACACACACACACACACACACACACACACACACACACACACACACAGTGGACAGATAATAACCTGTGAGATAGATTCCAGTTTTACTCCCTATTTGAGAGATGACGAAGCTGAGCTCAGAGAGGCAAAGCAAGCAGCCTGGAGCTGCACAGCTCGGACGTGACGTCCCAGGACTCTTACCCGCATGGGACTGGTGCGTCATCGGCCTCCTCACTGTCCGCTTCCGTCCTCATCTATGCGACCCTATCGCCACCCCAAAAGCTCTCAGAATTACAGGGTGGGGAGACCAGAGAGACAAACCCCAGTGCTGTTCCCCCACGGTGTAGAGTGCGTTCTGAATGAAGTGTATAAAGCACCAGGTATTAAAGTTTGTGAGTCTATTAATCTATGGCTTTGGAGGAATTAAAGTTTCATATTGATGATAAACCTTCCCTAATAAAATGTAAGGGAAGCAGGAATAAATCTCCGATTTCAAAGGACCCCCAACCATTTAAGCAATGGTCTGCAAGATGGGTGTCTGCGTGGCGACGGGGCGACACGTCTTGTCCGGCAGAGGGTACTTCAGCAGAGCGGGTTGGCTTCCTCTGAGTGGCGGAGGTGAAATGATGGATGCTTGCTACCGACTGCGCGGGCGTCTGCAGGAGGGTGGGCCGGACACGAGGCCCGGGAGCAGCGGAAAGCCCCTGATCGTGTGTGTGTGGGCAGGAGGCCGAATGCATTTCAGGTGGCCAAGACTGTCCAGGGAAAGCTGGCAGATAGATGGCCTCCCTCCCCCTGCCCCTGCCTCCCTCCCTCCATTCTTTCTTCTTCGTCCTTTGTGAGTTTTGTTCTGTGGGAAGATGGAGAGTATAAGGAGGTGAGCTCCAGGGCACCCACTTCAACACGGCCCTGTGCTCTGATCTCAGTGTTGTCCTTAGCTCTGCGACCTGGGACAACTTACCTAGTCCCTCTGGCTCTTGGTTTATTCATTTATTTACTTTTGGTAAGTAGTTTCAGATTTACAGAAGAGTACGGTGGGCTCTTGTGTACGTCACGTGGCACCTCCCGGTGATGTCACACCTTCCAGCACTGTGCCACGTGTCACACTTAGTGACCGAGATGGCTGCCCTGCTGTCAGGTGAGGCCCGAGCATAGTCAGAGCGTGCCGGCCTCCTGTTCCAGCATCACATCTCAGCCACCGCGTGGCAGTGAGTCCTGACATCTCCTTCAGTCCTGGGACGGTGACGGCGCTCAGTCTCCTTGTTCGAATGACCTGGTGGTGTGGGGAGTGCTGGCCTGGCCGGTTACAGCCCCTCAGGGGGCACGTGGCTGATGGGTTTGCGTGATTAGCTGAGCTGTGGATTCGCAGGGGGACGACCCCAGAGTTACACAAGCGTCCTTCTCATGGCACCCTGCCCACATGCATGTTCTGGACGTGACCTCTGGTGCTGCTGACCTTGATGGCTGGGCTGGCATGTGTCAGGGTTCTCTGCCACATGACCCCTTCCCACCCTTCTTCTGCTCTCATCTCTGGACGGAAGTCGCTGTCAGCCCACACTTAAAGAGAGGGGTGGGGGGCGGGTGTCTTCATTAATTTCTTGGAATTCTTCTGATGGGATATTTCCCCAATTTACCACATTTATTTATTCAATCATCTAGTCACATCCATATGGAAACTCATGGATATTTATTTCATGCTTTGAGTCACACTCTAACACTGCATGATTACTCAGATGATGCTAACTCTCTGGACCTTACTTTTTGAAATAGATTTAATTGTATAAGGAATACTGTGACCTTCGGGGCTGAGAGCACAGGGAGGTGAGTGAGGGCACAACATTTAAGGGGCAAGGACACCAGAACTTTAGCATTCAAGATGAATAATATGTTAACGCAGTATTTCCAACAAATCGAAACGAATGAAACTCATTTCATAGGAGCAAAATACCAGCATTTCAAATCCAGATGGGACCACCTGTCGAAACTGTCTAGCCAGGTGCCTAAAGTTCAGGGCGCACTTAGCAGATGGCTTCGTCCGTTCTGGGTGTGCCGTTCACCAGGGCCTCTCGCCCACCAGTTTAGGCAACACAACACCCCAAACTCGGTGCACGAGCCTTTGGGCAGCGAGGTCCCACTGCTGTGTCCCCGCTCCCGTGTCTGTGAGTCCGTGCTGCCGATCTTGGGTGGGCAAGCAGGAATGACCTGGGTAGCCTGTCTCTTGCCCTCCTTCTGGGACAAGCAGTCTGGTCTGGGTGTGTCCTCACAGTGACCACAGAGTCACTGCAGAGGTGGATGCACGGAAACTTTAGAGTCCCAGCTTAGAATAGTGTGGCATGTTTCTGCTTCCCGGGTCAGAGCCAGCCCAGGCCAGCCCAGAGTCTTAGGAGGTGACAGAGCCAGCTCTCAGTGAGGGAAATGCAAGTCACCAGGCATGAGCATGGACGCAGGGGGTGAAGACCAGGGCCACTGGTGCCGTCAGTCCCTCTACCAGGCGCGTGTTGGTGCTGGAAACAACGAAAATAGCAGTGTCTTCACTGTAATGACAGGACTTTGTCAACATGTCACCCATGATGATGGTGAAGAAGGGACAGCCAGGACCTGCCTCTCGGGAGGCAGAGGTGACAGCTCGGCCCTTCCCTGCAGGAACCAGCTGTTTGAGGGCTCTGTCACTGGTGCAGTGGCCGCCTCCCTGTCAGCTATGGGCAGCAGGTCAGGACCCCAGCCTGAGAGGGGCAACTGTCTGGAATGGCACCCTGTCCTCCCTGGGGTCTCTGTCTTATCAGTCAACCCCTTCACCAAAAATCAAATCCACACTTTCCACCTTTGCTGAATGGAGGCAGTTTTAATTGAGATATTGGAAGATGTATTTCTTTAATTTCCGCCCAATGGAAAATCCTTATGCCTGACCCATTTGGGTCACTTTGAAGCGGGTGCCACTGACGTGAAGTTCACTTGAGGTGACCCATGAGGAACATCAGCATCCCGCAGCTTGGGGAGCGTGGCAGGTCCGCAGCAGGGCTGCTCTGGAGGTAGCAAGGCTGGCTGAGAAGCATCTGGACGTCAGTACGAGGTCTCACGCCTGCTGGGGCCCCCGGCGCCTATGCACGCACATCGCACCCAGCTCTCCTCGCTGTCCAGTGAGGTCTGTTATGTGCCCCACGTGCGCGCAGAGAAGCCGAGGCCCACGGAGTGTCCCCGAGACTGCGTGACGCAGGCCAGGATTGGAGCCCAGAACCCTCAGCACGTGTTGCTTCCTCCTGCTCCTTCCCAAGGTGCTGGGTGAGCGCCTGCTCTTGCCGAGGTCAGGAATGGGTGGTCAGCAGAGGGCTGTGAGGACGTGTGGGGGCACTCGGGGCTGTGCACCGCTGCAGCACAGGGAGGTCTGTCCTCTGAAGGAGCCACGTGAGGAATGAGTCATCTGGGAAATCAGGTCAATCCATCTTTCATCACCTCTGTCTCCCACCCTTCCCGTCTCCCACCCTTCCCGTCTCCCACCCCTTCCCATCTCCCACCGCTTCCCGTCTCCCACCTCTTCACTTCTGTCCTCCATTTCTCCCTGGCCATTGGCCTGCGATAAGTTAGCCTCTGAGTTTCAGGTTCTGGGCTTGTTTAGTAAGTATCTTGATACCGATATTTCACAGTAACAGTGAGAATTAAATATGCTTGTAAACTGCCTGCGCAAGACAGGAATTTTATTTTTTCTTTTCCACAGTAAACACTCAGTAAATCTTGAACACTCTTCTGACTTTCCTCTTTTCTGGTTGTGTCCTCAAAGTCTCCTGGCTAAATTGTGCGTGAAAATGACTCTGAAACAGATTTAGGAGGCCTGCTGATGGTGGTGAAGATGCGTGAAACAAGCTGAAGCCCACAGAAAGGCACTGTGCTCAGCAGACACAGAAACCCCTCAGGCAAGCTCAAGTCAGAGGAGTTTGCTGAAAGGACAAGTGCCTCTCTCAACAGGACTCCGGCCTGAGCAGGCCTGGGAAGTCAGCGGGACTGCAGCCTTCTTGGGACTGAGAGCCCTGCCATCCTGCTGCTCTGCCAGCCGCTCCATTCTCAACCGTGCTCACACATCCATCCACACCCAGCCCTCGGTGGTCTCTCCCAGATGGTGGCCCCTGCTCTGCCCCGCATGACATTTCAGCGTGCCTCCCACAGCTGAGTCTCAGTCTCTCAGTGCATTCTCGTCAGTGCCCCAGAAGAGGGAGGCTGCTTGTTCCATGTTCCGTGGTTGTCCCACCTTGGTCCAGTCTGCTGTGAATGTGGTTCTGCTTCTCTCAGAGGCTGGTCAGGAGGGATTTCTGACAGGTGTGAGTGGGGCATCTCAAATATGCTGGGTTTTATGCCAACTCATTAAGGGGACAAGCAAACCAGATCAGAAACAGATCAAGAAGGACTGTTCTTTCTGCTTATACTTCCCTTTACTTCAGGCAGTGATCTTACCCATTGGCTCCTGAACTGGAGGAAATGCAGTGTAATGCTTTACAGTGAGGCATTTCTCAAACATCACACACACACACACACACACACACACACACACACACACACACACACACATATATGTATATATGCCTTTAATGGGAAATTTTTTCTATGAAGGCCTAGCATCGACTTAAATTATTTTATATTAATGTTAGACTTAATATTATTTGAAAAGTACAAACATAAAACGACCTATAAATGCCATGTGCTTATTGCTTTCATGTAGCTGTAAAGCTAAAACAAATTTATAAATTAAATGCAAACAAATCTATAAAACCAATAAAATCCAAATTAGCAGCATAAATTTAAGGCGGTGGACGATGTTTGGTGGTTGGCACTCAGTCTGTTCTCGTAAGCTGCGTGTGAACTGACTGCAGAGGCGCGTTCTCTTGGGCGCTCAATGTGCCCGGGGGGCTTTCCAGGAGAGCCCTTGCACTGACCACTCTCTTCTGAAAACCGTCTGGGACCTTCGCCTGGACCTGCGTTACGGGTGTGCTAAGATCACCTCTGGTCTTTCCCCGCCGCTCACCCAGACGGTTCAAATTGTGCTGTGAGGCATCGAGGGGATTGTAAACACAACCCGCGTACTCAAGCATGTCATAAGACAAACTAATTAAGGGAGGCAGCAGATGATGCAGAAAATGCATGTGATAAGTTGGAGGAGATTACCTTGGAAATGAAGACTCAAAATAAGTAAAATAAAATGTTTCCGAGGAAGCATCAATCCACAAGGGTGTTTCTATGCTGGAATGCCAGGACCGAACTCGACTGGTGGGTCAGAGTACTCGGTTCTGGTTCTGCCTCCGTTTTCCTCCAGAGGTACCGCTGGCTGGGATCCCCTTTACCTCTTGATTTCCTCACTGTGACACGAGGTGCCTGCCCTGCACAAGACACAAACCTGGCGTGAAGGACACGTCAGACGGAGTATCTGAACTTACACTGGAAATCACACAAAGGGGCAGTAGTTAGGGGTTGAACTGTACCCCCCAGCCCAGCCCCAGTTCATGTACCGAAGTCCCAAGGGCCCTCCTGCACCTGTGCTGCATGGCCCAGCCCACATCAACGACTTGCTGCATCTTCACACACGTTTGAAGAACATTGGGAGAACTTCCTGGTTCAGGAAGGAGAGGAAGTCACCGTGGCCAGAGAGCGGTGGGTGGAGAGAGAAGACAGGAAAGGCAGAGTGTGGCTTTGATTTACCTGGGCTTGTAGGCTGGGCAAAGATTTTGGATTTCTGATTCATCAGAATGTTTTCACTACAAGTAGCAGAAATCTCAACTTAAAATGCCTTTACTAATAATACTTTTGCAATAGCAGTGAATTTGGAGGCCAGGTGGTGGGGCTTCTCTGGATGACTAACTCAACCCTCATCTGCTTACCCAGCTTTCAGATATGGATACTCCTGTGATTTAGTTCTGGCTAATGAGCTGGGAAGGAAACTTTTCCAGGGTTCCCTGGAAATCTATTGCATTACTGTGTCCCAATTGCTTTCTCCTGAACAGGACTGAGATGGCTGGAGCTATAGCAACCATCTTTCAGCCTTGAGGGAAAAAAGGCCACTTCATTGTTGATCATGTCTACTTGCTCGTTCTCTATGAGGATAATATAAAACCTCCTCTTGCTAGGTGAATTGCAAAGCCTAATTGTAGGAGGAGCAGGTTTTTCTTTCATGGAATTCCATGGCCCATGGAATGTGTTGAGTCTATAGGACATTTGATGGTCTGAGCAGATGCCGTAAACACAATTGTGTGGTTAGATGTAACCTCTCTGGTCAGAATTCCCTGTGTCAGTAGAATGGGCATTGCCCACAAAGGGTCACCTCAAGTCTGGGTCCTGGAATGAAGTCACATGGGTAAGAGCCACAAAAGTTCCCAGTAAAAAAAAGACCCCCTGCTATGCATATCTCCTTCAGGAGCTAAGAGCATTTCTTAGAAGTCTCCAGTGGACATGTCTCTCCCTCCGGCCCGCTCCCACCCCAGTGCCTCACTGACCTAACTGGTTAACATGTCTTTCCCCCAGTCCTACCACCGGGGCGGCCAGGTCACATGGGGACAGGTGACACTCCAAAGCAGCTGGGCCTCTGCCAGCATGCAGGGGATGCTTGCCTCTGGAGGAGCCAGCAGTGGAGTCTGCTAGACCTCCCCTGTGGAAGCCACTTCAGACCCAAGACAGCGTTAGGAGCTCCCGTCCCCTGTTATTGCAGGACCACAGCTACCAACTCATTTCATTCTGTGCTGCAGTGCTTCACTTACCACCAGGAGTGTCTCTACAGGAAGCTCACAGCCTTTCTCTCTTCCTCCCGAGCATTTGTCCAGAACCACAGAGAGCAGGAGCCCAGAAACAGTTGAGATGGGTGGGAGGAGAAGGTGACCCCTCCGGGAGTCCAACTAAACAGGCTGGAAAAGTCTGATGGAGTCGTGAGATATAGGAGAATAGCACCTGCCTGCCTCTGTGTCCCCATGTGCAGGGTTAGCACGGGGTTCAGGAAAGATTCATGACTAGATGGACACATGCTCGAGATAGTCCCTCTGGACTGAGCGTCCTTCTTACTCACCCTTCAGGAGCATCTCTCCATCTGTGAAGGACTCAAGCCCAACAAGGAGCTGAGATCTGAGCTCGAATCTTGACTTTTTTTATTGGACAAGTCAATGTATCTCTTTGTGGCTCTGTTTATTCATCTGTAAAATGGGGCTATTAATGGATTCTACCCATGCCATACAGTGTGTAAAGCACTTTTTATGGCATGTAGTTGGCGCTCAAGCCACATTTTCCTTCCTCCCCACCTCCAGGGTGGGCAGAGTGCTTGGAAGTAGAGAAGGAGCAGGCTTCAAAGTCCCCTGGGGGACAACAGGGCTGTGGAGCAACAGGAGGGCCACTGCATCCAGCCTGGTCCTGCTGCACAACCCGTCAGCGGGAAGGGGATGAGCCCTCAGCATCCCTCCCCTCTGGCCAGGACAAGACAAAGGAGGCTCTTTAAACACGCTGCCTGTTGAAAGCTAGAGCATCCAGGACACCTGTCATTGTGCCACTTGAAATTTAGAGGGTGTGTGGTTTTCCTCCAGCCCCACAGGGGGCAGCAAGGATGCACGTGGGAGGGAGAACCTATTTAAAGAACACTGAGGAGTGAGATGGGCTGTCAGTGAGAACTGAATCCAAGCCAAGCAGGCAGCTTCCCGGGATCTGCGCTCCCTGTCCAGGTGTGGGTTTCCTGGGCTGGCATCTCGAGTCCTGGCTTTCTCATCAGGAGTGTGGGCCCCTCCTGAAACTTCTGGAGGACTGAGGTCCTAACAAGGGTGAAGTGTTAGCACATGGCCCAGGATGGGTCCTTGCGGAGGGGACACGAGGCCAGTTCTCACCTGTGTTTAGAGGGACATGCATGGCCCATCAGCTGGAGAAGCCGACAATCAAGGCTCGAGGCGTCGCTCCTTGTCTCGGCTCTGACTTTTGCCACAGTGGCCTAATGGCCCTGGGAGTTACAGACCTTTGTCACAGGTGTGACCACGTCAGTTCCTCAACAGCACAAAGTCCCAGGCTCATGACGTCCATCATGTGACTCAGTTCCATCACATGGTCGTGTCTGGGCCATTTTCTACTATGATAGGGGAATGGGACACTTTGTTCAGACCCAAGTCACATGTTTCCGTCTCCTGGGCTCAGAGGACAGTCCTGTTGGAACCAAATTGTCAAAGAAGGAGGGGAGGAAAACCCCCAAATCAGGGTGAGTGGGCACCAGGAGAAGAGGTGAGCGATGTCCATTCAGTACCCTTCCTGATGTCGGCATCATGACCGCTGTTATTATCAGCTCGTCATCCTTGCTCTTCAGTTCTCATGGCAATGGGAGGGTGAGTGTAGAAGAGGACGGAAATTGCTTCAAACCCATTTCTGCATCCTTGCTCCAAAGGGACTCGGCTCCTTCTGCTCACGTGATATTGGCTGGCACTCGGTCACATGACCACACCTGACTGCAAGGGAGGCTGGGAAATGTAGTCCCCCCTGCAGGCTCTTCCTCTTCTGGGTGCGGATGGGGAAGGTGATCTAGGAGACGCACGCCGGTGCTGGCGGCTGAACCTCTGCTGGAGGAGAGCTGCTCTCTGATGGAGGCCAGTTGTGTTGGCCTTTACGTGAGCAGGAAACACTTTCCTGTAACGTCTGAGCCACGACAGATGTGAGGCTTGTTTCAGCAGCAAGGGGTGCCCTCCACACTTGACTCCCTTCTCGCCTCCCCGCGGGGCGGGGCGGGGTGGGGTTCGGCTGCGCGGTCTGTCTGAGCAGATGTGTGCGGGGCTGCAGGAAAGCCGGTCCTCTGCGTCACCCCCATCACCCCTGGAAGCTCGACCCTATCTGGGGCGCCTGAGAACTCCCCGAGTGAGCACGTGGCCACAGCCTTGAGCTTCTGTCTTGGTTAGCCCAGGAACGAAGTGGGCTTTTCTGAGAAAACACGCGGCATTCATTTAATTGTGAGGCATCAGGGCTCCCCTGGTAGCAGGCACAGCGACTTCTGCCTTCTTCAGGAATGTTGTGACTCGGAATTGCCTGTCAGGATTTTAAACAGCTCCCCGGAGCACCTAATGGCGGCTTTGTAGTCATTCCGCGCTGCCGATGGGTGCTGAGCCTTGCAAATACCCACTTACCACGTGGATTTAGTCGTCCTGGAGGGCCCGTCTCTGGTGATCTAACACTCGATTTCAAAGTGTCTGAGCTCCGCATCTGGCCCGCGCCCTTCTGGGCCCTACGGTCTCCAGCTACAGGCTCCACCAGCATCCCTGGTGGGGACCGAGGCATCAGTTCTTCTTGGGAGAGTGTGGGTCCACCCTGAGTCGGACTCGGGAGGTCCGGGGTGTGGAATCTGTACCCTCGGGAAGCAGACCCAGGTGGCTCGCTCACGAGACCGTCGCTCCTCTGTCAGCCTCTGTGCTCGGTTGGGGGCGGAGGACAGAGCAGAGCTGACACAGCCTGCCTGGTGCGCCTGCATGTCCCGCAGTCCTGTCTCTATGGCTTCACCTGCATGACCCAGTTCTCTGCTTTTCTGTCACCTGAAACTTGACTCCAGTTGCTCCTGCCTCTCTATTTGGAGCCTTTGCTTTGGTAAAGACGGCATTCCCTCCATCAGCCTCTGCAGGACGTTCCTCCTTAGAGCAAGTGCCAGGGACAGAAGACTCAGGCTGCACTATTACGCACGAAGTACTCAATGTCCAGGCCTCCCTGTCCCAGCTGTCAGCAGAAGCGATCCATCCCATCTGTGAATGGAGGCGATCCGTCCCATCTGTAAATGGAGGTGATCCACCCCATCTGTGAATGGAGGCGATCCGTCCCATCTGTAAACGGAGGTGATCCACCCCATCTGTGAATGGAGGTGATCCGTCCCATCTGTAAATGGAGGCGATCCGTCCCATCTGTAAACGGAGGTGATCCACCCCATCTGTGAATGGAGGTGATCCGTCCCATCTGTAAATGGAGGTGATCCGTCCCATCTGTAAATGGAGGTGATCCGCCCCATCTGTGAATGGAGGCGATCCGTCCCATCTGTAAACAGAGGTGAAGGAATCGGTGAACTGTAGCAGAGATAAAACGTTCTCCCCCTGAGAGTCCGTGAGTCATCCCCATCCACACTGTCATTTTCTGAGCCTGCAGGCTCAGACCCTGGTGGGAGACCCGTGCTTTGTCAAAGCTGGCTGTTCATCCAGATGCCCCAGGATCAGGGGGAAATGGGGTCGGGCGGGTGAAGAAGGCAGAGGCCGCTGGGGACATCTGCCTGTGTGCCCGGCCCTGGAGCCAATTCCGTCCCTTCTTTTCCATCTGGAGACCCTCATCTGGATGAAGCGGGGGCCCTGGAATCTGTTTTTAAATGTTTCCGCGGTGTGTGTGGCCATGTGTAGGCGCCAAGGCCGCGCACAAGTCTTATCCTCCTGTTTTTACGCGGTGGTGCTGCACATGCCTGGGAGGCCCTGGCTTCAGAAATGCTCTAGTTTGGCCTCCAAAAGCCCCACAAAGGCGAGTGGACAAGAGAAAGCAGTGTTTCCTGAGGGAGTGCCAAGAGGAGAGGGGACACATGGAGAAAGGTGGTCAACATCTTTATCCTGGGCTGGGACTGGTGACTTCGAATTTGTGTGCGAGTCACAAAGCCTTCCGCAGGCCTCACGTCTGAAATGTCAAGCAAAATTGCAAGCTTGAGCACTGAGGCTTTGAGAACAAGCGTCACATTTTAGTCTGGCGTGTGATGCCTACTGAGTCAATTCCTAGAGGAGAGGGACCGTCATCAGCACGCTTGGTGGGGGTGACGAGAATTGTCCTTCGGTGTGGACGAGATTGCGGGACGAGATTGCGGGGCAAGAGCCGTAGGTGGCCTCCAGAGAGGCTTCTGCTTAGAAACAGTTTTCTGTTGGTGGTGGGTGTGTTCCAGAGAAAGTCTGAGCAGACTCCATGACGACTTCAAAGGAGGCTTGGCTGAGGTCCCGCCCAGGCCCCGGCCGTCTCGCAGGGATGAGGTGTTATCAACTTCCCGTGAAGATTGATTTTAACATAGCTGGGTTCTTGGAGATCCTAAATCTGGAAATCAATTAGATTCATTGGCCTTGTAAAACGACCGTGTGGAATGTGTTTCAAGGTTACTGGGGAAATTCTGAGCCCGTCTGAGTGATGAGCTGGCTGACTGTGGTCGGAGTTCTCGGTCCATTAGATGTGGTCTGCAGTGGGCACTGAAGCAGAGCCGAGCTGCCTTTTCTCGAGGGGAGGCGGGCAGGCCGTTCATTCCTCAGCGTTCAAGCAAAGAGAGTGAGTTGGGGGATCTAAGGAAAACAAGAATTCCCGAGAGGGTGAGGAGGACCCCCCCATCATCAGAGACCGCATGCCCCGAGGTCACCCCACTGAGCTAGTCACATGAGTAGGGGGCGTTTTCTTTAACTCAAGAAAGAAATGACACATGCTGTGTGGTCACAGAAAGCGATCAGCGTTTAGTCTGCTGGGTCACCTGCTCATTCATTCATTCAGGAAATGTTGATCGAGCCCTTGCTATGACCCCATTCTCTGTGTCTGGGAAATCACAGTGAACAAAACATGAAAACACCACCCTCACAGGGCTTGTATTTTCTTGAGGAGAAATGAAAAAGGAAGCAGTTACAGAACCGTCTGGCCAGTTAGGGTAGCACTGACCACTGGCAACCACTTAAATGTAAATAACAAATTAAAATGAAATTAAAACCAATTTCTCAATCACTTGTTGCATTTTAAGTGCTCAGTAAACACACGTAGTTTGCTAGGGGCTACTGTGTTGAGTTCAGCTTGTGAAACGCCACATTGAGAGTCTCATCTGCTCACGTCCAGTCTCCAGATCAGTGTGGGACAGGCTGTGAACATGCTGATTCCTGGGCCACAAGTCTCTGCCATATGAAGACCTGCAGATCTCAAGAAACAAATGATCTGCTCCTAAAGTACCGTGGTGCAGCAGAGAGGGGATGGTAGTTATAATTGGTGTTTTGATTTGAAATGGGGGAAAATGGAAAGTCAGAAGTCCTACACAACTTATAAAAATAGCCAAGTCAGTTTCATAGGATTTCAAGTCCTAGAAATAATGCTCCAAGTGGCTGTGCCTCCCTCTGTGCTTATGGCTCTGCCTTCTGAGCTCGTGACTGTGCCCTCAGGTTAATTATTTCTTTTTCATGAAAGGTGTTGCAATGAGACCATTTTATGGGTCTGTTTCTGAGCTGTAGAATTTTGGAGGACTCACAGCTGCATTTCACTCTGCACTCTCCCTTTAGCCCAGGCCTGCAGGGTTTCTGCTGGTAGAAGCTTCTCAAGAGCTTAGTGGATCTCCCATGTGTGTCATTCCATTTGGCTACTACATCCTACAAGAGGCTCATTCACAGGCATTTCTGAGACAATCTTCAATTTTGGCTTCTGCTGAGATGGTCGAAGGGTGCTATGAGTCATACTCTTAATCTCTTCAAAGAGCTTTTTTGTTGTTGTTGATGACTGAATACTTCTGAAAATTTGACCTTCCTGATGCATTACCAAAAGGTTATACAGTCAGATTATTGGCTTTTCTCCAGAGCACCCTTTTCCAACAGTGAATCTCTGAATTTTAGCATCTTTGATATCTGTGTAGGCTTAGAAGTTCCCAGATCATGGGGCTGATGAAAACACCTATATTAAGAGTAGCTCTCGGAAAGGGATGGGGTGGAACAAGACATACAGAACCCTCATGCCTGCTATGGACAAGTGGCTTCCTTGGAGCCTTGAAAGACATTGGGAGATGCCGGTAATTTTTGAAGGGCTTCCAAGGACAGACAGGATCTGGCTTTCAGCATTCATGTGCTTGACTGGGAACTCACACTCCTGAAACATGATCATGATTCCAGGCATTCAGAGGAGCAATAGGATATGATGGGTAATAGTGGGTCTGAGGAGGCCCAGGGAGGCTGCAAAAGTGCACTGAGGCTGGGCTCATCCCCAAGAAAGAATGTGGGGAATCACGGTATATCCTAGTTTTTAAATTTCCTTCGAAGGGAGTAGTGGAAACAATGATTGCAAGTATGAGATTGTGCTAATGTTTTATACTTTTCCCTTCTAAATTATGGTCTTATGTTAGGCAGTGGAAAAGAAACTAAACTTTGAATTCTGCTGATATATATTTTTTAAGCATTAAGTTCTTATAACCTAGGTTTCTAATTGGAAAAGTGATATGGAACCTTTAAAAGGACTTTATTTTGATCACAAGGGAACTTACTTAGTTAACATTTAAGAGCAAACAAGCAGTTTTAGGAATATTTCATGGAGGATTTGGGCTTTCACAGGGTAAAAGTATTTTTGATAGGAAAATGTACATTTTTGCATTTAACCAAGATCAGATATAACTTCACAAGTTTTTCCTTGTTCTGATTTCTGACAAGCCCGAATGGGAGGCAGATAAAGATAAAGATGTTAAAAAAGCAAGCATGCTAGATAGGCAAACAAAGGATGTTTGAACCTTTTAAAAAAATCAGATCTAGGATCCTCAGCAGCTTTTGGCGCTCCTGCTGTATCAGTTTCTTACACACTTGCACATGTCATTCTCCAAACTCTTGATGCTAGGTTCCAGGACTGTTAATAGCCATGTGTGGGGAGAAGAGGTAGAAGATTCCATGATCGAAGAAGGTTGGAAACACTTGACAAAAAAAAGTTTTATTATTTTTATTAATACTGCGAAACTTTGCAGAGATGATGTGTGTGATGAAATGTTCAGAATGGGACAAGGGATCTAAAATCTCCCAAACTTATTTGACCAGAGATTTTCACTTGATTTGTTGGCTAATGTATATAGCACACAAGCTTTGTTTAAGGACTGTCACACATTTCTCTATGGAGAAATTTGTTTGAAGTCAAAATTAGTGCTTTAATAAAACTGGGGGAAACGACAGAAAATATATTTCTCAGTTATGGCTCAGGAACCACATGTCTCACAATAACCTGAAGGGCTTGTTAAAAATCCAGAGACTTGGGTCTGAGATCTGTTGTATAAGAATCCCTGGGGCTAACAGTCTGAATTCTGAAATTTAAAACCAACCCAAGTCTTTGCTGCTAAAAGTGTGATCTGGGGACCCGAGCTCCAGCACTGCCTGGGTTCTTGTTAGAAGGCATAAACTCAAACCCCCTCCAGTTCTACTGCATCTGAACCTGCATTTTTAAGAAGATCTCCACATGGCTGGTATGTCCATTTAAAATGAGAAGCACTGGGTTAGAGAGTCGGGCATCTAATTTGGCATAGGTATTTATATTTCTTTATATCTTGCTCTAATTATATGTTATTTAGAAAGCTATTTGAGTAAAGTTCTGTTTTTGTTAAAGCCAAATCATAATGAAGGGATAGACTCACAGAGCTCTCTTGACTTACTCTTTAGAAAATATTGCTGTTCAGATCAGGGACATTTAAATACACCACACTTCAGTTGTCATCAGTAAATACTGACTTCATTCAAGCTGCCCAATTAGCCTGTCCGGTTTCATGGGCATGATGACAATGGTCAGATCCAGAGGATGGCATGTCTGGCAGGAGTAACTGACTCTGTGTAGCTCAACTCCACCTCCCCTCCAACACCATCCACAAAATACTGTAGTCATATTCATTTCATAATGCAGATATTGATTTTTCTGGATATATCACCGTGCAGTTCATTCTAAGGAAACAATGAAGGAACAGATTTTGAGAGGACAAAAGGACCGCCTAGTACTTTCAATGTTATTTGTAAATGCATTGATTTTTATCAAGAAGGGTCACACTCTCAGCTTGTAATACTGGTTTCAAGAGGTGTTGAGTGAATAGGCCACAATTATGCCTTCTTTCATTGTAGGCTCTTGATTTGATGTGCTGTGTTACTCAGTGATAAGCTAAGGTCCTAGGAAGTTTATGTCTGCTCAGTGACCCATGAAGGAACGTAATCCAGCATTTGAAATTATTTTAAGAGCCGCTCCTAAGGATTAGAGGAAATGGTGCCTCGTGTTCATTGACTGCCAAGAATGGAACTTTTTCCCACCAGTCAGAGTAGAAAACCTCAGCATTCAAGGAACACAGGGTGAATTACTCAGTAATGGGGAATAATCAGCCCTGGACTAAACATGGCTCGGACCAGTCTAACAAATCTTACACATATGACCCAAAGGGAACAAACCAAATCACATTTCCAAGTAACTTAACTGTATTTCAGAGCCAAGTTAAAAAAATTTAAAAGAATACAAAAATACTCATCCCAACCAAGTAGTAAAGAATCATGAAAATGCAACCTAAAATGAGGAGAAAACAATCAATCAGTTGAAATGAATACAGAACTGACACAGATGTGAGAATTAGTAGAGAAGGAGTGTTAACAAGTGAGAAGCATGAGTGAAATTAAAACAAAAAAGAAATAGAAACTCTAGATATAGCAACCTACAATATTTGAGACACAAGTGCATGGTTGGGATTAATAGCAGATAAGTCATTGCATAGATACGAACGACTTGTAAACATGATGGTATCGCAATAAGAATGACCTAAAATAAATAAGAAAAGATAACAAAGAAAAATAAGAAAAAAATAATAATGGGAAACAATGAGGCCAGAACCAGCAGCCTCTGGGAAATGTCGAGCAATCTAACATACATATAGCTGGAGCCTTTAAAGCAGTATGAGAGAGAGAGGGATAGAAAACATATCTAGAGAAATATTCAGAGGCATTCAGAGGATAAGAAAGAGGTCACTTACAGAGGACCCATATAGTGACAGAAGTTCTCCTATCAGATCATGCAAAAGAGTGAGGCAGAATTTTTGCAGTACTGAGCAGTAATGGTAACTGTCACTGTAGAATTTGATGCCTAGCAGAATCATCTTCACAATGAAACAAAACACATCTCTTTGCTCATTTGAAAGCTGAAGGAATTCAGCAGCAGCACAGCTTCACTGTTGGAGATGTAAAAGGGGTCCTTCAGGCAGCATGGAAATGATGCCAGATGGAAATAGGGAAACTACACAAAGGAGCGAAAAGCCAGAAAGGCTAACTACACAGCTCCTACACACTCCTACACACTACACACTCCTCATGTTAGAAGTGACTGACTGTTGGTGTGACTTTTGGTGGGTTGGTCCACCCTCTCTGAGTGGGCGTAGTCCACAGACATGCCCAAGACCCAGGTTCACATCCCAGGGCTGATGGGCACAACCCAGGTGAATATAAAAATGCTTCTTCTTTAAAGAAAGTAATTGACTGTTTAAGCAAGCACAAAGCAATATGATATGGTGTTCTACCACATGTAGGGGAATAATGAGTGACTTCAACAACGCAGATCTAGGAGGAGAGCAGTGGAAATCCCACGAGTGTGAGGTTCTGTAGATGAGGTGATGCGCCGTCAAGTGGAGGTAGTCAGTGATCACTAAATAAGTCTTCCATAAACCCCGAATCAACTGCTGAAATAAAAAAACGTCAGTTATAATGAATAGGACAATAGAGGAGGAAAAATGGAATCATTAAAAATACTCAATCCAAAAAAGAAGAAAAAGAGAACAAAGAACAGTTGTGACAATCACAAGACAAATGATACGTGGATAGACACCGTTAACTGTTTTAATAATCACAACAAATGTAAATGGCCTGAGCACTCCAGCTAAAGGGCAGAGATCATCAGATGAAGTAAAAAGGACTGTCTGTCTCCTGTCTACAGAAAGGTATTTGAATGTTCATATGCAAATAGACTTAGAGAGCAAAGATAAAGCAGGTTCACAAAAATGAAAAGAAAGCCAAGCTGGTTACATGGATATCAGACAAAAGCAGATTTCAAAGTAATGATTATTCTGAGGCACACAGAAGGTGATTTTTAATGAGGAGGGTCAGTTAATCACGAGGGCTCAACAGTCTTAAATGTTTGTGTACCAAAAAATAGAGGTGAAAATACATGCAGCCAAATTGATACAAATACCAGGAGACTTAGGTCCTAACTGATAAAACTGTAGGAGAAAGAGTCCACTCCAGGATCATAGCTGGGTCTGTCAATACACCTCTTGTAACATTTGATATAAAGAGTAGACAGAATAAGGGTATAAAAGACCTGAACATCACGACCAGTCGATCTGACCTAATTGACTCTTAAACTCCACTCAGCAGCCACCGAGTATTTATACTTTCGGGAGCACACAGGATGTTTACTAACATAGGTCCTATTCAGGGCCATAAAGCAGAGTATTCAAGTCATACAACGTATGTACTTTGGTCCTGAAGGAATTAAGTTAGACATCAACACAGAAGGAATTCTGGGGGAAAAATCTCTAACTTTTCAGACACACACGAACACATTCTAAATAACCCAGAGAAAATAAATCAAAAGGGAAATCAGAAGGGATTTTGAATTGAGTGAAAAAGGAAATACTACTAACCAAAAGTTTGTGGGGTTCTGCTAGTGTGATCTAGAAATGTCTAGAACTAAGTGACTATGTTAGACAAGAAGAAGGCACTCAACTACCACCTAAAAGAACTAGGAAATGCAGAGTAAATTAAACCCACAGAAAGCAGATGGAAGAGAATAAAGATGAGAACAGAAATCAGTCAAATAAAATATAGAAAAACAAAGGAGAAAATCAATAAATTAAGAACCAACTAGCCAGCATGGTCAGGACAAAAAACATACTCAGCACCATTAGCAATCAGAGAGGTGATTGTAATGCTTAAAAGCATAGTAAGAGAATTTTACAAACAACTTTCTGCCTATAAATTTGACAACATAGATGAAACGGACTAATTCCTTGAACGACACAAACTGTTGTGTTCACCCAAGAGGAACCTGTTTAGCCCTAATATATTTTTAAAGATTGAATTTGTAATTAAAAATCTTCCCACAAAGAACACTCCAGGTCCAGATGGCTTCACTATTGAATTCTAACAATTATTTGAAGGAAAAATCTTACCAGTTCTAGACAAATTCTTTCAGAAAATTGTAGAGGAGGGACTATTTCCTAATTTATTTTGTGATAAATACCCTGATAGCAAAACCTGATGCAAGCGACAGAAAGGGAAACTACAGACCAATGTCCCTTTTCGGGCTCTAGATGTAAATTGCTAAACAAAATCTCAGCACACCAAACACATCACTATAGAAGGATAATGTTTCATAGCCAGCAGTCATTTCTGCTAAGCTGATTCAGTACTCAGAAATTCATCCATGGAGTTCACTGTGTCAAGAAGCAACAAATTGAAAACATGATCTCAGTGGACACAAAAATATTTGAAATATTTGAAATATTTGAACATCTATTCCTTGTTTTTGAAATTTGAAACCAAGTAGGAACAGCAGGGAATTTCTGCAGCTTGGAAAAAGGCATCTATGAAAAATCTCCAGTTAATATTGTCCTTAATAGTGAACATTAGAATTCTATCCCTTACGATGAGGAATACGTAGGTGGAGGAGGTAATGAAGTAAGTCAGCAGGCTTATGATTTCATTCCTGTGTGAAAGATGAAGAAACAAACAGACAAAACAAATAGATACAGAGATCAGATTGGTGGGAGGAGAAGGGCAGGGGTGTGAAATGGATGAAGGGGTCACTGCATGGTGGTGGGTGAATGCTGCTTTTTCGGTCGTGATCATGAGCTGGCTTATATAGTCTGCAAAGTACAGGGTTACACACCTGAAATGTGTATAATGTTACAACCCACTGTGAGTTCAATGTGCCGTTTCTACAAGATGAGGAACAAGTGATGGGTGTCTGCTTCAGCTCTTCAGTTCAACCCTGGAGAGGAGCAATTCTTACTAGAGAGCAAATCTCTCCAAAAAGACAAGAGAAATAAAGCACACTATGGTTGGAAAGGGAAAAATGAATCTATATTTATCTGCAGTTGACACTGTAATCTGTGTAAAATCCACTGAAATCTATATACACGCACACAACACCCTTTGGACCAAATACATGTTTAGCAAGGTTGCAGGGCAGCGCGCAATTTTATTTCTACATACTAGCACCACACAATTGGGAACTGAAGTAAAAACACCGTGCATGCTAGCACCACATAATATGGAATGCCTCGTGATAAATTTGATTCAAGTTGCATAATATCTGTATACTGAACACTATACCACATTGATGAGCATTATTAATGAATACATAAATAACAGGAGAAATGCTTCTGAATCAGCAAAGACTGAATATTGTTAGGGTGTCAATTCTCCAGGGTTCATCTACAGATTTAATGCAATCCAAGTCAGTCTCAATAGCTCTTTTGTTTGAGAAATGGACAAGCTGATTCTGAACTTGACTTGTGCAATAAAAGACAGAATAACCAAAACCTCTTTGAAAGAGAACAACAGACTTGAGACCTTATATTAAGTGATTTTCAGATTTATTATAAAGCTCCAGTGGTCAAGACAGTACAATATTGGCATCAAAATAGATATTTAAATCAATGGAATACTAAAGAGAGCTCAGTGGAAAAACAATAGTCTTTCAACACCAAAATGCTGCCTCAAGAGCTGGATGTCTCTTGGCAAATCAAGGAACTCCAAGCTGTACCTTGTTGGATATGTGAAAATTAACAGACAGATCTAAAACCTGAATCTATTTAAATCTTCTAGAGAATACTGTAGGAGAAAAATCTTGATGACTTTGGGTTAGGCAAATATTTCTTCCACAGGAAAAGTCTAATCCATAAAAATGGATAAATTGAACTTTGTCAAAATTGAAAACTCTACTCTTTGGAAAAGATTGTTAAGACAGTGATAAGTCACAGATTGGGCAGGAGGCGTGGATATTTCCAAAGTGTATATCCGAAAAAGTAATGGTATCCAGAGCCTATTATAAAGAACTCTCAAAACTTCAGAATAAGAAAACATGTCATAAAACAACAATGAAATATTCGACAGATGCTTTTTCAAATTTGATATATATGGCAAATAAGTGCATGAAAACATACTGGACATCATAAATCATCGGGAACTCGGGTCCTCAGGATGTGTGTGGACCATGCTGGTCGAAAGTCACAGACTGAACCGCTCAGCCACCTGGGTGCGTCGAAGCTGATTATTTTAATCTGTAGAAACTGGAATATTACTGCATATTTCTATAATAAAACCATTCATCATTTAGCTTTTGATGTCCATCTAGTTGCAAAAGAATCACTGTTATATTTCCTGCTTTCTTTTAAGGGCAACGCCTAGATTTGTGTTGCAGTGTCCCCTGATACCACGCACCCTCTCCGCACATCTCAGGAATCATGAATCAGAACACACAGAAGCAAGGATTCAATCCTTGGCTCTGCTGATGGATGACGGTGTTGACAAGTTAATTAGTATTTTCTTACTCAAACTCCTGCCTTCTGAGGCAGACCACTCCAGGCCCGGACACTAAACAAGCCACAGACCTGAGGGCATTTGGAGGTGACAAGCTGCACTGCTGTCTTCTGGCCTGGGAGAGAGTCATTCAGCGGGTGGTTATGGTCACAGATTGTGCTGGACCAGACTGACCATTAAATCCCAGGTGCTCACATTTTCTTTAATACATTTTCTTGCCATTTTTGAGCTCTATCTTCTCCCACCTTCACTGAGATGTGATTGACATAAAATTTACTCTTGTGTGTTTGAGACTTAAGGACCTAATGGGGGTACAGCCCACCCCTCACTGCCCACTCCAGTGGTTTCTTTCACTTTAACGGGCAGGGCGGCGTTAGTGGGAAAACCCTGGACACTCACTGTGGTGCTGGACACAAGATGACACAAGTAAGTGTCATCTCCCTGGGTTGGCGTTCCCTGGGATGCGCTGACCTTGAGAGGGATTCGCCTTCAGGCCCACAGGGCCTGGTTCTGCTGGTAAAACGGCGTGTCTCTCCCAGCATCCTGGGATCTCATGGGGGAGTGGGTGGCACTGGAGTCCGGCTGCATGCAGAAGAGCAAGTAGTCAGTGCTGGGCAGCTGGGCACTCGGGGAGTCCCGGGGACATGGGTGGGTGGAAGCACGAGGGACCCATATACATTTCTGGGATGACTTTGGACCTGATACCTGATGCTATTCAACAATAGTGGGCACTCTTGGACCTGGAATTTCCTACGTCCTGACCCCTCAGAACACAGGTGGAGGGGACAGTGGCTCGTCCTTAAGCTCAGGTCTGACTTGAATGGTGACTCGTGAGGGACTAGGAACTGAATGCCCCTCTGTGGCCCGGGGCTCTCCTGGATTGTGTCTGTGTTGCACACACTGAAGAGTGGATGCGCACAGTGGGACCGAGAGCATCAAATCAGCCCCAGTCAGTGGAAGTACATGACGGGTAGGTTTGGGGAAAGCCCCCTACGTGCACGATGGGGTCTTGGCAGACAGGTCTCTGATCCTTGTGCTGGCTTCCTTGTCCTCCTGGTGAGGCCTTGGCCAGCCGATCCCTATGGTGTGGACTTGGGAAAGGGGTCATATACACATTATAAATGGAGGGAGTGCACTTGTTTATAATAAAAGTATTCCTTTTAAGACCTTTCAAGAACTCTGGCAACGAGTTTTTGGCTGTACTTCTGTGGACAGGAGTGTGGAGAGGTTAGTAGGGTGTGGATGAGGAGGAGCGGACGTCTCCCTCCGAAAGAACCTTTCCTCCTGGTCCACAATTATAATTTATGCCCAATTGGGTGTTAGAATTTGTACTGAGAAACAGGAACACTTGCTCGTTCAGAAACGCTCTCCTTCCGGTGGTTCTGCAGAGGAGTCCGGAGAGAGACAGCGCCCCCTGGTGGTTCTACAGGGGAATCTGCAGAGAAACAGCTCCCCCTGGTGGTTGCACGGGGGAGTCCGGAGAGAGACAGCGCCCCCTGGTGGTTCTACAGGGGAATCTGCAGAGAAACAGCTCCCCCTGGTGGTTGCACGGGGGAGTCCGCAGAGGGCCCTTGTATGAAAGCAGGCTTGGCTTGGCCTAGAAGAGAACCGAAGCCCGCCCTCCATGGGGAGGGGAGTGTCACAGAGGCTCGTGCTGCACGGGATGGGGGGTGACATTCGTAATTGGCTCCGGTGGGCTTGCCTCCTTGCTGCAGCTGCTGAAATTGAGCTGTCAGAGGAGGAAGATGAAATGCTTCTTTGTTCTGTGGTTTGAGCTCCCGGCAGTAAGTTTCCAGGTCGTTTGATATTAGTTCATAGTATGAGAAAGTACCTTTTTGTCTTTTCCTTTATTCCAAACCTTAAAGTGTTTTCTGCTCGTTGTGAGTGCAGAGTGACAGCTCTGCAGCGTGCCACCTGCGTGCCTGCGTGAGGCGCTTCCGGGGAGGCTGTCGGGGCTCAGAGAGGAAGGCAGCCCCTCCCTCCGGGACTCCGGGTGTCCACCTCCCGCCCTCACAGTGGGCCCGGAGTGCCCCCCGGGACATTCGCTGCACGCGGTGCGCTAAGGAAAGAAAGATGCTGTGAAAATGCGCGTGTTCTGTGCCTGCAATGCGCCTGAGAAGCTCCGTGTGCTGGATGTGCCCGCCTCTTGTCAACAGACAGTTCAGATTATATTCTAAAGGGTCTGAGGATTCCCACAGGCAAGAAACTTGCTAAGCACTGTTTAAGCTAGAATGTTCCAAAATTCTTTCCGTTTTTGAAATTTTCAGAAATATTTGTGGGTTTCTGTCATGTGTCCATCACCTTCCAAGGCAGATACAGGAGACACAAGGCTGAATAACACTGATGGGCTTCATGGAGCAGAAAAGTGATTGATCAGGAGACAAACCAAGCAAGAAATGATTGCACATTGCCATGTGTGACATGAACCCCCAAGCCAGGCACTGCACTGAAGAGTAAGGGAGGGGTGGGTCACTGGAGGATGGGCAGGGCCTGTCCAGGAAGGCAGCTTGGAGCTGAGAACGAGGTATGAGCAGGAGGCAGGCACAGAAGCAGGCGAGAGGGCCAGGGGAGCACGTGCAAAGGCCCTGGGGTATCACAGGCTCTATGCGAGGCCGTGCAGATCTGTAGCCTGTGCAAACTACCCTCTGAGGCCTATAAAGATATTTACAAAGTGTACAGTCTAAGTACAATTGTTCCCCTTCCTTCGCTTGTGAGGAGACTTCGAACGTGAGAGTGGAGAAAGGTCTTGGCCATGGCCCGGTTCTTGCCTCGTCTCAGACTTGCTCGGTGGGCAGGGGGCGGGGGGGACTCTGGACTCTTGCCCACTTGAAAGGAGTCGGCCTGTCTGTGCAGCCCTCTGGCCAAAGCCCCCAGTTCATACCAACTTGTACAATTTGAACTCGTGTGGCGCAGTGGTGGGCGTGAGGAAGGTTAGACTTCCAGAGCGAGACCTCCCAGACACCAGTGTAGGACGGAGATGCCAGGGTCGGCGTGCAAATGCACCGGCCGTGGTCCCCTCCCCTCAGACCTTGGAGCAGGCTCCTCACGACAGGCCTGAGACGTTCCAGTGCAGCCAGCGGTGCATGCTCCGTTCTGGTTCTGGGATCTGGGGCCAGTTTGTCTACCTCTTGCTGCATAAATTCTGTTCGGTGCATCTAAAGATCACACTGAACATGATTTAAAAGTCACTCCTTTTGTAATCGAGTGAGGTCATGATGCCCAAACCTGAAATATGGCGACTGGTGGGGTAATGAACCGGGACTGGGGCTCATTTCTGTCCTCTTAAAGCAAGTGACACAGGCAAGTGGAAGCCACGGCCGAGAGGCCCAGCGGGTGGGGGTGTGGTCATTTGGGGCAGGAAGCCTGGGCCCGTTCCTCCCTTGACCAGGGCTGAGTCCCTTGACCTCGATTCCGCCCTTCTCCTGGAAAGGGCACTTTCATTTTTTCTCATTTCTCCTTGGAGTGAAAATACATTTCTCGTCCTAAGAAAGAAAATTCCCTCTTGACCATGAATTTCATTTTTTTTTAAGGAAAGATGCAAGTAGGAATGAAGGTGAACAGGTAGGCAGATAGGCCGAGAGAGGAGGAAGAAGCAGCTTCTTTACTTTATGCAGTTGTTCATCTTGCTTGTTCCGCCTTGGCCTCGGGACGCACCCCAGGTTTTTGGGATGCATGTGGATTGCGCTCAGCCAGAGACAGCAGACCTAACCACTGCTCCACCAGGATGCCTCCTTGAATCTCATTCTTGCTGCTGCCATGTTCTGTGTGAACTTCGACCTCTTGGGTGGTTGGCCTCCCTCGTCCTGTCGTGTTATCCCAGCTCCGGGCTCCACAGACACCTGCCAGCCAGCCTGTCAGGGCTGCTGTTTACCTGGCCACCCTGAATTCCTTCTGTCTTGCTCCACTCACCCGCTAGAGACTCAAGAGCATTTGTCTGTGCTGGGGGTTGCATTAGTTTACTGTCTGCTTCTCCTGGACTAGACTGAAAGACTCGGTCTTCTTCTCTGCTCTGTTCCATGCATCTAAAACAGGGCATATGTAAATGATGACCAAGACGCATTAATTGTTCAAATGAACAATTCCTGCTCTTCCTGAAGTTGCTGTCTGCCTGCACCCCCAGGCCCACACCCACCTGTCAGCTCTTACCTCCCCTTAAACTCTCCCCTCCAATGCCATGTCCTCGGGGCTGCGCTTCCCCTGGAAAGTGTCTCAGAAAGCTCCTTACATTCCCTCCAAGGAGGATTTCTGGATTTCTCCAGTTTGGGGTGGGTTTCTTCTGTACACCCCCAGAGTCCTGTAACCCTGTGTTACAACTGTGCCTTCATTTGTTTTATTCATCCGTAGGCTTTAAATTCAGAGGCCCTGGGTTCCTGTAGATCTTTGACTCTTAAACTCTTCCCACCAGGTCTAATGTGCCAGTTCTTGGTAGGTGTGCATGAGATTTTTCTTGAACAAGTGATTTTTAACCCTCTTTCTTCTCCCACTTGCATCCAGATATCTCATGAGTGGGGTCTCCTCCACGTCTCCTTTGGTCTCAGTTCATTGCAAGTTGACTCCTGCCTTGTCGAACCCTTCTGGGTCAGATAGCCATAAACTCCAGGCTGTCAAACCAGCGCTCTCTCCAACCCTTACTGATTTCTCCTCCCTGTGGCATTCCACACTGCCCGCCCCTAACCCTTTACTTATCTCCACGGGCACGGGGCACCTGGGCCCTACCATGCAGCAGGCAGCAGAGATGACCTGGCCCTCGGGGAGCCCCTGGTGGCTTGAGAAAGGGGACATGCTGAGACAAGAGGTCATACAAAGAGGAGACTTTCATGAGGGTTTTCTTAGAATTTTCTGGTTGATAAATTCCTGTTCCCTTCTGGCCCGTCTTCCTTCCCACATGACACTATAGTCATACATCCTCGGGGTGGGGGGTGGGAAGAAGGAGGGGGGTCTTTGGGAGGGACTTACATGCTCACATTTGTAGGAGCTCCTAGAATTCTCCTTGATGGCTCATGGTCAGAACGTAAAGATCCTGAATTCTGTGTTTTGGTCCCAGACAGTGGGAGAGAGACGTATTCCTCTTTTCCTGACTCAGAGACTTTTCTGGAAGCCGCTTTGTTTGACAGGTATTGTAGCTCAATTAGCTGAAGATAAAAAGTACAAAGAAAGCCATGATGCAAACGTCAATCCCAGGGAGCCCCCCGGAAATGGGTTCCCATGTAAGCGGCTGCATTTGCCCTTCAATGTGAATATTAGACCTTCGTGTGGTTTTTGCCAACAGCGCGCCAGTGCGCTCTGCTCTCTGTGAGCCTCCCGGTGCCTTCCCTGGACACCTGCTCCCTTCTTTTTGGTGGAAGAATCACTATATTTCTACTCTCAGCTCTATTTTAATAGCAATTATGTGAAGCCCACGGGTCGCAGTTCCTTTTATAGCTTAAATTGGGGGTGATGACCCTGAAATGGATGAGAAATTTTCTTTTCCCAAATATGTCACATTTGTGGAGAAAACCCAGCCCTCCTATTATTCTGTCTGGGCCCTGTTCCCACTTGTCATTTCTTTATTAGTGACTGGCTCCCCTCATCCAACATGGAGCCTTGGATATACCACACTGGGAAGATGATCTTTTAGGGGCTGCCTTTCGCTGCCAGGGTGAGAAGCTTTGAAGTGTCCAACTAATTTTGTCTCTAGCTCAAAGGCAGAGCTCTTCCTGAGCCCATGGCAAGGTTTGAATGACCTCTCATCACTCAGGGAAAAGAAAGATTTGATGGAACGGATTTATTTCGATTCCAGCCAAGTCTCTTTCCGAGGAGACCATCCATGGCCAGTTGTGGTAATTGGGGGACCGCAGCGACATGTCAAGTTTGACTTGCGCCTCCAGCAATTCTACTGAGAATCTGCAAAGCTGCCTTTTCCCAGATAATGGAGCTGCTGGGGTCAGGGCTCCATGAGGACCTCTTGGTCTTGTCGTCTTTGGTTAAACGTTAGATCGAGAGTCTGATGGTAGATTCTGGTGCTAGGAACTGCTGCGAGACCACCAGCGTGAACAGAGCAATTTTTCAGGGTCAGGGGGTGAGGGACGGGCAGAACAAGTAAACCTGAGGGGAGACTGCTCTCGGGATCAGGGGAGCAGACTCTGGCAGTGCCGTGCTGTTTTCCTGGGGAGGACAGCAGGCTTTCAAGCGTCCCAGTGCTGGGCAATCCTCCCGAATATTCTGGGTGCAGAGAGCTGATCTAGCAGGCAGCTGGCACCGCCTGCTTCCTGGCATGGCTGCCTCTTGATTCAAAGGCTATTTCTTGTTTTTAAAAAAACATTTTTATTGAGCTTTAATTCACATGCATATAATTCGCCGCCTTAATCTAGAAGATGCTGTGAATGGTGTGACCATCGTCCCAAGAAATTCTGGAACATTCCATATCCAGAAAGAAGACTTCAGACCTCTGAGCGGTCATTTCCCATGTCACCTCCCTGCCCCAGTCCCTGGACACCCCTGAGCTGCTTTCTGCCTCTCACCGCTCTTTGTAATTGTACATGGAGTTGATTTTAACTGCCTCTGCCACCAGATTCTGAGCTCAAGATGCCAAGGGCCACGTGCCGTGGCCACGCCCGCCGTGGCAGATGCTCGTCCCCCACCACCTCCCGCCACGTGCACCGAATCACCTTCTACCACTGGGTCATGCCTTGTCTCTGGGTTGAGTTTTCATTTCCTCGCATGGAACTAGTCCTCTCACTCCCTTCTTGGGCTATTTCCTCTGGTTTCTTAGGAAATGAGCACGAGAGCTTGTGTTTGAATGCAAACACAGTGGAGAGTGACAGGTGCCAGGCTTTGCGAATGTGGGGCCGCCAGACGGATGTGAAGTGTAAGGTGCCCATGGCCTCGCGATGGAGATCAGGCCCCTGTGTGCTGGCCACTGCTTCTGGAGAAGCCTCGCGTTTCTGGCTGACGGTTCCGCAGCGATGGCAGGAAAGCAGGAAACAAACAAAACTCAGCCCCAGGCAGCTTGGGAGGCTTCCGGCCCATTTCTTCGTTGTCAGCGTGGAGAGGCTGACACACACAAAGGAGCCACTAGACAAGTGACCCGCGGCCTTCCCATCGACTGAGAAGGAATTCTTCAGTATTTACTCAAATGCCGTGTGATAAATTGGCAGCGATCGTGTGGACATCAGACACCAGGCTGTGCTCCTAAGTGACCTGGATTGATCTCCTTGTGTCACAGCTCGTCGGGGAGGAGGCATCACCACTGGGGAGTTCAGGTGCCAACATCTTCCTGCCCTCCTGCCCTCTCACTGCCACAGACCGGGCTGTGGGGGGCCCTCGGGGGGCCCTCGGTGCGCCGGGCTGGGAAGGCCAAACGAAGGCCCTCGGCCAGACGGGCTTTCCTGGGACAGCTGAGGGAAGCAGGGTCGCCCAGACCCAGGACGCCTCTGACACCTCCCATGGACCCAGGGCTGCAGTACCTCACAGTGGCTGTGAGTCAGGACACCCTGTCAGACTGAAGCTGACCTATCAGGGACACCCAGTCTCCCTGACAGGTCCAGTGCTCTTCTCAGTGCATTACCAATGGTAACTCAGTTAATCTCTACAACTCTTTGGGGCGTGCACAGCCCTGTAATCTCCACTTGCCAACGGGGAAAATGAGGCAGACAGAGGCTGTCACCTGGCTGTGTCCCCAGTGAGATTTTACGTGTACAATGGCGCTCATGTCTCTGTGGGTTAAGGGGAAGATGGGGCATTTGGTTGACAGTAGAACAGCTTCCTGACTGGAAAGGCTCTGCCTCTGTTTGATGGAGTCACCACCACCATCAACAAAACCGCCATCATCACCACCACCATCACCATCACCTCCACCATCACCACCACCATCACCTCCATCACCACAGTCTGTATCTGTCACTCATTCATCACCTATGTGCACACAGGCCAGGTAGCAGCACCCAGGTGCCGGGCCGAGCATATAGTTAGGCATGCAGCGATGTGGGGTGGGTTTGGCGTCATTATCAGCTTTGTCATCGGGCTCAACTGGCAGAATTTGGATCCCAGCTGCATTTTCCCACTGTTCCTTCGTACCCTGTCAGCATGGAGGTCTGTTCCCCAGAACCAGCTCTCCAGACTCACCCCAGTCCTCACCTTTGCGCGTGATGGCCCTACAACGCCTTGAAGGCAACGCTTCTGATCTTGTGTGTCCACCATGTGACAAGAGACTCAGCTGGGCTGGGAACCTAGCACCCATTTCCCAGGAGGAGGAGGAGGCCTGCCAGGATTCGAGGCCACGTGGGAAGGTACGACTGCCTCTGCGGGGTCTGGGGACAAGCACGTGGGCTTCGAAGGCAGACCCGCTCTGCCCGGTTCTCGTTTCCTCACATGGGAAGTCCCCTCCGTACTGAGTCCTCACCAGGGGCCACACACAGACCCCGCTGGCCCCATCTTCTCAGGGTGTCTCCTGCAGGAGGCCACGCGAGACGGCACGTCTGCTGTGACGGCGCGAACATTTCCTTCACGCGGTCCCGTGGGGCTTCTCGAGAAGCGTCGCCCTCCTTTTGCGTGGTCCGCGCTGGCTGCCGTGCGGACACTCACTCCAGCGTCCCCGCCACCAGGAGTGTGCCTGAGGCGGGTGCCTGTCGCACTTGATGGGTGGGAGACAGTTCGGACGTCAGGAAAACGCCCCCAGTCCGTGACATGTGGCCGAAGATTCTGGCTCCAAATCCACCTTTTTTCTTTTTTTCTTTTTTTTTTTAGTATTTTTTTTTGCAGTAACTGTGTTTTACCCATTACGGTCAGCTGTGCCAGTTCCCCATCCTCAGCTGTGTCAGCACCCCCGGCCCTCCACACCTCACCAGTGTTCTTCCCCAGTGTCCAGGGGGCTCTTGTCTCCTCCACCCCGTCCAATTCCCTGCTGCTCACCTCTGTGCAAATGTTTCAGGGTTGGTTGTGTTTCCTCTGTTCCTTTGTTCTGTCTGTTCACATTCCACCTGTGAGTGAGGTCATCTGGTCTCTGTCTTCTTTTGACTTGTTTCACTCAGCGTCCTCCCCTCTAGTTCCATCCATGTGGATTCACATGACAGGGTGTCATCTCTTCTAAGGGCTGTGTCGTGTTCCAGTGTAAACATGAACCACATCTTCTTGATCCATTCATCTGACGTTGGGCACTTAGGTAATTTCCAGTTCTTAGCTGTTGAGAATAGGGCTGCAGTCAACATGTGAACAGGGCTGCATACATCTCTGCAGATGCTTTTGTATCTTTTGGGTGAACACCCAGAAGTGGGATGACCGTATCATGTGGGATTTCCATCTTCAGTTTTTTGAGGACTCTCCACACTGTTCTCCGTACGGGTTGCACCCATTTGCACTCCCACCAGCAGTGCAAAAGTGTCCCCTTTTCTCCACATCCTCGCCAGCATTTGTTGTTTCCAGACTTCAGGAGAACAGCCAGTCTCTCGGGTGTAAGTGATGTCTCATTGTTGTTTTGGTTTGCATTTCCCAGGTAGCCAGCGTAGGAACATCAAAGCCGTCCCTCCTCACTGCTGCGTTGAGAGGGTTGGGGAGCCAGGGCACACTTTCCACCCCTTCCTTCCCGTGAGCCTCTGTGGGACCTTCCCTCAGCCCTCCTGCATGGGGATGGGGATGGGGCTGGGGCTGAGGATGATTTCTCTCCCGCTGCTTTCTGGTCACGGGCCTCTCCATCTGACTGGACTGGGGCCCCTGTTCTGTGTCCTCCCTCGAGGATCCTGTAGAAGAACAAGGACATTGTCAGTCAGAGCGAAGACATAAAGATTAAAAGCCTGCGGTGACGGAGGCGGCAGTTAAGTGAAAACGTCCACATGAAGAATGAGCTTAAACTTTATCAGCCTTTTCATAGCACAACACACTGACGCCTGCAGAGGGCGTTTCATGTCCCCGTCGTCGCTGAGCCGGCTCCCAGGGCCTTTGCAGGCCTCTGTGGCTCTTCTCCTCAAGCCCAGAGATGGTGCGCGGCGGGGTCGGCGTGCGGCGGGGTTTGCACACAGCTGACGGTGGGGCTGACCCTCGGGGTCTGCCTCGATTCCGGACGTGCCCTTTAGTTGCTGTGAAGCTGGGAGCTCCATGTCCTCCACTTTTGGGGGAACAGCTATGGGCGTCGCAGGGCTGAGACGTGCCTGAGGGCGCGTCTGCCCCACGGGCTGTGGGAAGCAGCCAGGCAGGCCCGCCCCGAGGGCTGCCCTGGTGTGGATGCCCAGCCCTCCGGGTGTTCCGCGGGTCAGCAATCTGAAGACCTTGAAAAAACAAATGAGCCAGTGAGTGCAGAACTCCAGGAGGGAGGGAGCAGTCGGGGCGTTTCCCTTGGTGGCCCGTGGCGGGGCGCCCACCCTCAGCTTTCCTGATGCACATTACACAGCAGAGCACGCGCCTCCCTGTGGCTGAGAGCGGGGACTTGGGGTCGGGGGCCTTCTATCGGGGCCCTGGAGCTCAGGGTCTCTCATCTCGTCCACCCCAACTCGGGCGCGGGGCCTTGGAGCAGCGCCCCAGGGCGTCTGTGCAGGACCGTCCTTTAGATCCCTGCACATCTGTCGACAGTCACGAAGCGCGAAGCCCGGCTGCAGCAGGGACACAAGGGGAGGCTGCTCCTGGTGGGAACTGTCTGCTCTGCTGAGCGGGCGTTGTGGCCCCAGACTCTCAGGCCGAAGCACCCGACCTCACAGGTCCTACGTCCCACACAGACCTGTCCCCTCGGCGCCGTTAGGTGGTCTTCGTGGGCGGAGAGGGCCCCACACAGCTAGGGTGCTCAGCTGTATCTGAGTCCCTGCCAGACAGGCCAGCCAGCTGTAAGACGGAGTCACAGAGAAAAGCTAGCCAGGGGAGGCGGTGGTCCCCTCGGGGCTCACAGGCGTCCAGGCTGAGCTCATGAGCCGAGGTGGGAAGGGGAGAGGCGGAGAGCCTGCACACCCAGGGCCAGAGGAGAGGCCCCTGTGGGAGGATGTGCTAGAAATGGAAGGGGTGAGGGGGTGAGGCCCTGACCCGGGAGGTGCTTCCTCTGGAGCCGGGAGGTTGAGAGCAGGCAGGGGAGTGGCCTGACCCTACTGCTTCTGATGACCTCTGGGTCCTGTGGTGCCAGGCTGGTGCGGGGAGGTGGAGAGGAGGCTGGAGGCTGTCTTCACGGTGGTGCCTGGCCAGGCTGCTGGAGCGGAGCTGGGGAGGAGTGGGGATTCTGGCTTGAGAGTTGGGCTGGGAAGGTTTGCTGGTGGAGGCGGGTTGGTGGGAGGAGATGGGCGTCCGCTGATTCTGGGGCGTGTGGCGTGCTCAGTGGAAGAAAGGGCAGGTCACTGTCCCTAGGACAGGTTGGGATGCGGGCCCTGTGCCCCCGCCTCTAGCTTTCTTGTCTCTCTTGTCACTGCCTCGACGGGAGTTACTCCGCCCTCCCCTCCCCTGCACCACACCCCTCTTGCAGCTGGTTAAAATGCAGATTTCCAGGCCGCCCAACTGTACCTGGTCAAAATTGCTGTGGTGGAGCCTGGAATCAGAGTTTCTGGCCGGCTCCAGGGCGCCATCTAGATGACAGGGTGACCTCAGCCCCTCTGGTGGGCCTTCGCCTGCTGCTCCCTGGGTTTGACCCCCGCCCCCACCCCTCCCTGCCTCAGGCTGTCCACACAGTGTCGTCTTCCAGCTTCTTTGTTTGGATCACCCTGGTGACAACCTCAGGTGCTAATGTGTTGTTGTGGGTAGAAACTGAGCAGCTCAACCCACAGGCAGATTTCTGTCTTACAGTTGTGGAATCTTTGACCACGCAGAACAGCAAGTCTTATGGCTACAAGGCATCGAGCGTGATTTCATTTTCTCCCGGCTAGGAAAGAGGCTGAGAGAGAGAAAGAGAAAGAACTGCCAGCAGTTTGACAACATGGTCCTTGCCTGGAAAACAGAGGGCCTGGTGCCAGCTCACAGGAGCGAGCCCTCCAGCCCTCACGGGGTCCCGTCTTCCCTGGAGCCGTCGGGCACTAGGGACAGGCCGATGTGCTCAGTGTGGAGGGTCAAGACTGACTCCCCAGACCCGGTCTCTGAAGCTCTGTGCTCTACGTTAGGAAACCAGGGCTCTAGATAAAATCTTGAAGGTCATTAGTTTGAGTTTTCATTTTATAAGACACTGTTGGCTCCAGAAGGGAAGCGCCGTGAAGCAGAAGGGGGCCGTGGAGGTGGCAGCAGCCCCACCGCTGTGCCGCCAGCCGGGCTGCTCAGACCCTGCTGCTTGATAAATGCGGTGCTAAATGGGATTTGGTTGTGTCCCTCCGACTAACCAGATAACAAATGGACACTTTAATAGCTTCGTGATAATGGGGGTCATTCACCTGTGGTGCAGCCGCTTCCACTGAGGAACTTCACGCTGAGCTTGTTTTATTATCATGACAGCGTATTTGCTTTACGAAGGGTACATGTTTCATCATAATGGTGAGGCTTCCTTTACTCTAAAGGCATCCTCAGTTGTTCTCTCTGAGTAGTTGGCTTCTTGATTTTAATTCAGGTATTGAGGAACGGGTCAAATAAAGAAATCGTAAATAATCCTCATTATCACTGCCATTGTGACAACCTCTGTCGCCATCACCATTACCATCACCACCACCATCACCATCACCACCACCATCACCATCACCACCATCATCACCACCA
>RJWH01008104.1:0-33532 GCA_004363575.1 Solenodon paradoxus | reverse complement strand
CAGGCCCAGGCCAGGATCCTCCACTGAGGTGGTTCCCAGGATCATTCCATGACCCATCACTGGACTGGCTTGTGAACCCTAGCTTAGACCCTCCAACAGCCTGGCCATCTGCACCACCCCAGGATCCTCTTGCATTTGTCTGACCCCCACTGCAATCACTGAACTGCCCATTGGATTGATCCTCAAACTCCAGTCTGGACAGTCCACTGACTTGGTCTCTAGTGCCAGCCCAGGAATCACCAATGTACCGATCTCTGGGTCCTGGCCTAGACCCTCCAACAATTTGGCTCCCATTGTCATTCCAGGACCCTCTTCCACTGTTTTCACCATCAAATCTAGGTTTTGCTTCTCCACCAGCCAACTCTCCAGGTCCAGCCCAGGACCCATTGGCCTGATACTCAGTTCCAATCAAGAACTTTCCACTGGCTGGGTCCCCAGAGTCAGACCAGGACCTTCCATTAGAGTGGTCCTCAAGTAGCAACTTGAAACCTTCAGCAGCCTGGCCTCCAGCCCCAGCCAAAAATCCATCTTCACTGACCTGGTCCTCAGATTTAGGCTTGGACCCACCACTAGGCTGATCACCAGTCCCAGTCCAGGACCTCCCACTGGCATGGTCCACAGCCCCATTCGAGAACATTCCACTGACCTGGTTCACAGTGTCAGCCCAGGACCCAGCACTGGACTGGTCTGCAAACCCTGGCCCATACCCTCCATCAGCCTGTTCCCCAACCTTAGCCCAGGACCTACCAGTGGACTGGTCCATAGACCCCAGCTTGGACACTCCACCAGCTTGGTCCACATTGTCAACCCAAGAGCTTCTACTGGTCTGATCTTTAGGCCCCAGACTAGACCCTCCACTGGCTTGGCCATCTGCCCTAGTCCAAGATACACTTTCACTAGCCTGATCCCCAAGTGTAGGTTTGGATCTAGCATCAGACAGATCACCAGTCTCAACCCAGGACTCTCTACTAGCCTGGTCCACAGCCCCAGCCCAGTACCCAAAACTAGCCACATTCCCAGCCTTGACCTCAGCCCAGGAACCTCCACTAGCCTGAATCAAAGCCCCATCCTGGGACCTTCCACTGACCTCTTCCTGAGTTGTAGCCCAGGACCCTCCTCCGGCCTGTTCTTTAGCCACATTCCAGGACCCTCCAATGATCTCTTCCCCAACCCAAGACACCCCACTGGTCTGGCCCCCAGCCCAGGTCTCTTCACTGGCCTGACTCCTAGCCCACAGTCCTCCACTGGCCTGATCTCCAGCCCAGGACTCCCCAATAGTCTGATTCCTAGTGCCAGCCCAAGGTTCCCCACTGGCCTGACTCTCAACCCCATTCCAGGGCTCTCCAACAGTCTTGTCCTTGGCTTCTGCCCAAGAAACCCCGCTGTCCTTGCCCTCAACCCTAGACTCTTCACTGGCCTGACTCCCGGTCCAGAACCCTCCACTGACCTGGTCCTCAGTTCCAGCCCAGGAACCAATTCCACCCTCACTGGTTGCCCCAGGCCAGGACTTAATGCTAACTTCATCACAAGCCCCACTCCAGGAACCAATACTAAGTTCATTCTCATCATCTGCCCAGGACATGCTATTCTCCCAGTATCCATCTCTGGCCTGAAATCTAAATTTGATCCATCGTTCAGAAGCAATCCAATCCTCAATACCAATCTCCCTCCAATAATAGTCATGGACCTTAGGTTGAGTCTCTCTGTAGGCTTGAGTGCCTGTCTCATCCTCAGTCTCAGAAGTGGGTATGACTTTTGTCTTGGGCTTTGCATAAATCACACTTTCTCCTGTGGTTCCTGCCTCAGACTTGGGTAAAGCCTTGTCCTGTGCAGCACGCAAGACCTTACTCTGAGAATGGACTACGGACTGAGGTTGGCCAGAGACCACAGTACCTGCCCCAGCCTCTACCTTAGACACAGCATTGATATTGCCTCTGATCTTACTCCTGGCACCAAGCAAGGCCTCATCATGAGTACTGGCCACAGCTTGGGACTGAGCAGAGTCTGTTGCATCTGAACTAACCCCTGACTTAGATATAGTATTGGGATTGTCCCTAACCTTACTCCTGGCACCAGACAAGAATTCACCTTGGGAATTAGACACAGATTGTGGCTGGCCAGAACCTGCTGTATCTGTCCCAGCTTCCACCTTAGACACAGCATTGGGATTGTCCCTGACCTTGTTCTTGGCACCAAGCAAAGCCTTACCCTGTGAATTGGCCATAGCCTGGGGCTGAGTAGTACCTGCTGTACCTGCTCCGGTCTCTACCTTAGACACAGCATTAGGATTGCCCCTGCTCTTAGTCCTGAAACCAGGCAAGGCCTCTCCCTGAGAACTGGCCACAGCCTGGGGCTGGGCAGAGCTTAACTGATCTGCCCTGACCTCTGCCTTAGTCACTGCACTGGAATTGCCCCTGACTTTATTCCTAGAACCCGGTAAGGTCTCACTCTGAGAACTGGTCACAGCCTGGGGCTGAGCAGAGTCTGTTATATCTGTTTGGAGCTGGGCAGAATATAATGTATCTGGCCCAATCCCAACTTTAGACACAGTATTGGGATTGCCCTTTGCCTTATTCTTGGTACCAAGCAAAGTCTCACCCTGTGAATTGGTCAGAGCCTGGTGTTGGGAAGAACCTGTTGTATCTACCCTGGCCTCTGATTGAGACACAGCATTGTGAGGCCTCCTGACCTTATTCGTAGCGCCAGGCAAGGCTTCACTCTGAGAACTGACCACAGCCTGGGGCTGGGAACAGCCCACTGTATCTGGCCCAGTCCCTGCCTTAGACACAGCACTGGAATTGCCCTTGACCTTTTTCCTGGCACCAGGCAAGTTTTCATCATCACCTTGAGATATAGGCACAGGTTGGGTCTGGGCAGAGCCTGTTTTATCTGCTCCAGTCTCCACCTTAGACACAGCATAGGAATTGCCCCTGGTCTTATTCATGGCACAAGACAAAACCACATTCTGGGAATTGGCCACAGTCTGGGACTGAAGAAATCCTTGTATATCTGTTTGAGGCTGGACAGAGCACAACAAATCTGGCCCAGTCTCTGCTTTAGACATGGCATTGGGATTGCCTCTGACTTTATTCTTGGTACCAGGCAAGGCCTCACCCTGGGAACTGGCCACAGCCTGGGGCTGGGTATAGCCTGCAGTATCTGCCCTGGCCTCTGCTTTAGACACAGTATTGGGATTGCCCCTGGCCTTATTCCTGGCACCAGGCAAAGCTTCACCCTGGGACTTGGCCACAGCCTGGGGCTGGGCAGAGCCTCTTGTATGTGTTTGGAGCTGAGCAGAACATGTCGTATCTGGCCCAGTCCTTGCTTTAGACACAGCCTTGGAATTGCCATTCGCCTTATTCTTGGTACCAGGCATGGCCTCACCCTGTGAACTGACCACAGCCTGGGGCTGGGCAGAGCTTGCAGTATCTGCCCTGGCCTCTGCTTTAGACACAGTATTGGGATTGCCTCTGGCCTTATTCCTGGAACTAGGCAAGGCCTCACCCTGTGAACTGACCACAGCCTGGGGCTGGGCAGAGCTTGCAGTATCTGCCCTGGCCTCTGCTTTAGACACAGTATTGGGATTGCCCCTGGCCTTATTCCTGGAACTAGGCAAGGCCTCACTCTGTGAACTGGCCACAGCCTGGGGCTGGGCAGAGACTGTTGTGTCTGCTCCAGCCCCTGACTTAGGCGTGGCATTGGGATTTCGCCTGACCTTATTCTTGGCAACAGGCAAGGTTTCACTCTGGGAATCGTCCACAGCCTCAGGCTGAGCAAAGTCCATTGTATCTGGCGTGTCTCCTGTTTTAGACACAGCATTGGGATTGCCCCTGACCTTATTCTTGGCATCAGGCAAGGCTTCACCTTGGAAATTGGTCACAACCTGGGGCTGGGCAGAATCCATTTTATCTGGCTTGGCCCCAGCCTTAGATACAGCGTTAGGATTGCCCCTGACCTTATTCTTGGAACCAGGCCTAGCTTCACCTTGAGAATTAGACACACACTGGGCCTGGGCAGAATCTGCTGTATCTGCCTTGGCCTCTGCCTTAGACACATTGGGATTTCCCCTGACCTTTTTTTTGGCACCAGGTAAGGTCACACTCTGAGAATTGGCTACAGCCTGGGGTTGGCCAGAGCCCATTGCATCTGGCCCAGGCCCTGTCTTAGACACAGCATTGGGATTACCCTTGACCTTCCTCTTGGCACCACTCAAGACTTCACCTTGGGAATTAGACACAGACTTAAATTGAGCAGAGCCTGTTGTGTCTGCCTTGGTCTCTGCCTTAGATATAGCATTAGGATTGTCCCTGACCTTATTCTTGGTACCAGACAAGGCCTCACCCTCAGAATTGGCCATAGCCTGGGGCTGAGCACAGGTCTTCAGTTCTGCCTTAACCTCTGTCCTGGAAATGACATTAGGGTCACCTCTGCTATCAACCCTGGACTCAGACAAGGTATCAGCTTGCATATTGGCCCCAGACTGAGTCTGCACACAGATTTTCATGTCTGTCCCACCTCCTGCTTTACGCTTGGCTTTGGCTTTGCCCCTAGTCTTACTTCTTTTGCTAGGTAAGGCCTCAATCTGGCTCTTGGCTGAAACTTGAGACTGTGCCTTTATGTCTGTCCCAGTCCCTTCCATAGACATGGTGTTAGGACTACCCTTAGCCTTAATCCTGCCATCAGGCAAGGCATCAGCCTGGACATTGGCCGTAGGCTGAGGTTGTGTATAGGACACATCTGTCTCAGTCCCTGCCTTAGACATGGCAATGGAATTGCCTTTGGTCTTAATCCTGGCATCAGACAAGGCCTCAGCCTGGGAATTGGTCCTCAAGTTTGCCCTGGCCCCTGCTTTAGACATAACATTGGGGTTGCCTCTACTCTTAACCTTGGTATCAGAAGTAGCCTCAGCCTGAACACTGGCTACTGCAGGCTGAGTAGCAGCCCTCATGTCAGCTCCAGTCATGGCTCTAGATGTGACATTAGTATTTCCCCTGTCATCAGAATTGGTGCCAGACATTGTCTCAGCTTGTTTCTTGGCCACAGTCTGAGGTTGTGTGGATGCTCTCTTATCTGTCCCTGCCCCTGCCTTACAGAGGGCATCAGCATTACTCATGACATCAACCCTTGCCCCAAGCATGACCTCCATCTGGGCTGTGGCTACAGCCTGAGACTGGACAGAAGTCCTTATGTCTGACCCAGAGCCTGCCTTAGATACAGTTTTGCGATTCCGCCTTGTCTCAACTCCAGCACCCATCATGTCATCAAGTTGGGTTTTGGTCACAGCCTGAGAAGATGCACAGGACCTTATATCCACTCCAGTGACTGTCCTGGACGTGGTATTAGCATTAACTGTGGTATCAGACCTGGCCTCAGATGGGATCTTGGCCACACTCACAGTCTCTTCCAGAGCTTTTGCCTTGGTCTCAGCAACAATTCCAGTCTTGTTTATGGTACCTTTCTTGGCCACTTCCCTGGTCACTGCCAAGGCCTCACTTTGTGTCATCATTATTCTGTTAATTTCTGTCTCTTTTTCAGCCAATACACGAGCTTCTGCTTTTGTCTGGGTCATTGCTTCTTTCTTGGTCTCTGCCCTAGCAACCGGTGCCCAAGCTTTAGCCTTGGTCTGAGTCACTGCTTCTTTCTTGACTACTCTCCCAGCCTCAGAATCAGTTTGGGTCACTGCCTCTTTCATGGCTACTTCCCTGGCTTTGACCTTGACCTCAGTCAGAGATACTTTCTCTGTTGCGACCACTGTTCTGACCACTGTTTTGACCTCAGATTGGGTCACTGCCTTTGCCCCAGCCATTGCCTTGGCCTGAGAGTTGGCTTTGGGTTTAGCTCGAGCAGAGGCCTTAGTCTCTACTTCAGCTCCAGTCCCAGTTCCTGCTCTAGTTTTTGCTCCAATTTCAGTCTTAGGTCTAGTCTCAATCTCTGTCCCAACCATGGCTTCACTCATGGCCAAGGCCTGGTTCTGTACCCCAACCACAGTCTCCATCTTGACTCTGGATCCATTTCTGGAAAGTCTCCTCACCCTCTGGACTCTTTCCTTGGTTAATTTGTAAAGGTAGTAGCAGGTACCAGCCCAGATCACCAGTCCTGCAGTCACCCAGCCTACTTCCTGTATGCGACCCATGTAATCACCCCTGCTGAAGGCACAAACAAGGTACAGGGGAGCTCAATCAGGCTGGGGAAAGAGGGTAGTAGGTCTGGGTGTAGGCCTGTGAGGGCGCTGGTCTTCAGCCACTCAAAGGCCACTACAGCTGCCACTGGAGGTGGACCTAGAAGTGGAGGAAGGAAATGGACTAAAATTTCTATTCTAATTCTGTGCATCATACAGATAGATACACAGAGTGACAGGAAAGTGTAGAAATGTACATGGTGGGAGAAGAAGATGATTAGCAAACTTTCTCTCCATCCCTTTTCTTTTAAGCCCTCCCCATCTTCCCCACTGCCCAACAACGTTCCCGCAAGCTACTTCCATACACATTTCCTTACTCCAAATAAGCAGTAGAAAGGAAGGTGGGAGGGCTGACTATGAATGGGGGAGACAGTGAAGCCCTCGGACTTTGATTTTTACTGGACCTACTCTGGTCACCAGTCCCACAGATCCCCACCCACATACCAACCTGTGATGATCCGAGGCAGTTCCCTCCTCTTTCCTTTGCTTGATTGGTGGTACACCCTAAAGTAGATCTATAAACTCATGAGATTTGTGTACCTAGAGACAGACAAACAAATGAAGGGACAGACAGGAGTGGAGATTTTGTTCTCGATGGGACAGGCACATTATTAACAAACAACCTCTCTCCCTCAGTTCACCCCACTCCTGTACTAAAATAAAGGTGAGAGTGTGGGTAAGTGAGAAAGATGGTGGGAAAAGTGGCTGGGAAAGGAAGAGGCTGAGGATCCTCCAGACTGAACACTGGCCCTACTGGATGCATGCTGGTTTCCACCAACCCACCCTACAGGTCCCCATCTTCTTACCAGTCTATACTGATCCGGGGCAATTTCCTCCTTGTTTCTTTGCTTCCAGTGATCTCAAACCCTGCAGCAGACCTGCAGGCAGATCTACAGACAAGTAAACAAACAAGAGGGGATAGAGTCTGAGACCTTCATAGAAGAGATAAGCATCCTGATCCCTGACCCCAGGACCTGCCTTGCCAGACACCAGGTCCAGTATCTGCTAAAGTCTTCTCCTCTCAATCACACTTCAGTCCACCCTTACCCCAATAGTCCTACTGTTGCCCACACTGAAATCAGTTGAGGGCGTAGCCACACTGTGGTAACACAGCAGAGTGTAGGAGAAGCAGAAGTACCCTCCACTGAGATGCTCTCCAGTCTAAGCCACCTTCTGTACCCCACTTTTCTTGTCATCCCCAAGCACTTCCCACCTTCACACCAACCTCCATGGTTCCAGGCCAGTTTCCCCCTTTCCCTTATTTCCAGTGGTAAACAGCCCTATGGTAGGCCTATGGGAAGACCTAGGAAAAAATAGAGAAAAGGGCGAAGGTGAATCCCATCATCTAAGACAGGTAACATCTAAGACACCGGCTCCAGTACCTATCTTACTGCATTTAGAGACTCATTCCCTGGCAATGTTTCCCCAGCACTGAATTGGGCAATGTGGGGGATGGGGTTGGGGGGGCAGCACAAATAAAAGGGGAGAGGCAGAAACAAATTATTTTTAAAACCACCTGCAGGATTCTAGGGCTTCTCCCAAAAGTCCATCATTTCCTTCACCAAGATGGTCAGATCTAGGTGTGTTATTTGGAAGCCAGGAGAATGACCAGAGAGATAGCAGCTCCCATCCCATACTCTAGAATCTCAGCCTACTGCCATCTATTTCCCTTTAAATCCATCTCTAGGAGTCTCTATCAGTAGAAGAGACAAGGTTTGCTTCAGCAAAATCATTATTCCTCCGCCCCTCACCCCAGACTATCTCAAAAAATAGTCATATCTCTGAAACAACAATTTGTATGTTGTCAATATTAATGTGACGTGCAAGTAAAAGCAACTGTAGAAAAGTCTGCTGTCTTTATTGGTCCTCCATATCCAATCTAAGTTGAAAACCTTAGACTTGGTCAGTAAACGCAGTTTAGGGAAAATTCCCCTAGGAAGCCCCACCCCATAAACCCAAGCAGACAGCAGCGCCTAAGTTCCTGTCATAGAGAATCCGTGCAGAACTTCGGCGGTTTACAGACCGCGCCTGTGCTCACACTGACCTCCGCAGATCCCGTGCAGTTCTCTCCTCTCCTTCTTTCCTTGCCACGCCACACAGTGCCACACCGAACTACTGTCCATCAGACAGAAGAGAGTAAAGGCACTGAGTGCTTGGACCAGCACCCAGGACACAAATCCCAATCGTCCCCTTTCTGCATTCAGGAACCGGGTTCTCAAAGGTCCCTCGCGATTCCCAGAGGCCACCCCCACTCACCCCGCCGTCCAGCCACTAAGGCCCACCATTTTCTCTACAAAGGCCACCGCGGCAGGTCCCTTCCAGTGAAATCAGCAGGAGGCGGAACGGGGCATGTGTGATCAGTAACTGGACTCAGAGAGGACGCGTCCATGCTACCGGTGTACCTCCCTCTAGAGATGCCCCCCCCCACCACCACCTTCCGCTCTGTCAAAGCCCATGGATCGGGGCACAGACGCAGGTAGAGGTGGAAGCGAGGGACCTCAAGAGAATCAGGTTAAGGCTCCTCGAACTTGAGCCTTCTTTGTTCCCCACCTTCCGGCCCGCTGCTGCGATCGCTGCTGCCCCAGCCCCACGCGCGGGCCCCGGGGCGCTTACCTGCCCCACTTTCCTCGGCCCAATGCCAGCCCGCCGTGCGCAGGGCAGCGGGACGCGGGTATCCAGACAGGAGTGACGACTGCACCGAAGGCTGCGTCGCTCTGCAGCTCCGGGTCACGTGGGCATCTTGCGTCATCGCCAGTCTCGCCCTCCTCCCCACCCCACCCCCTTCGGGTAGATTCTCAGGACCCTCCCCCACCTCCGCAATCCACAACTGCCTCTCCTCAGTCCCTGCAGCTTCCCTGGCGCACCACGATGTCACCCAGCTGGGTCCTCTCCAATCAGATTGTCCATTGGTATCACCAACCCTCGCGTGGGCTTTGCCATTCTCGGGTTACCAGAGAGGGTCTGCATCCTCCAGGCTTGGCTTGGGTTTTGTCTACTGCTTCAGTGAGGAACCCTCTCTTTCTAAGGTTATCAAATCAATGCTCCCTTGGACTCCCTCCACGACCTCCACTCCCTTAGGACCCTGCTGCCTCAAAAGGGGCCCTGGAAAGGGGTGTCAGGGAGAGAAGTAGTGCAAGGAGAGGCTTCACTTTCTTTTTTATGTTCCTTCTTCCCACCCCTATTCCATTTAAACATCACCTGAATTGCTTTTCTAATTGGAAAATGCAGTCAAGCCATTTTCATTCGACATTCAAGATGTAGTCGTAAAAATAACACAGCAGTCGTTCATTCATTTACATTATTTGGTGCCATATTTTAAAATGCTCTCTAATTGCTATAAATTATTTCACAACTTTCAAGACAAACTAGTCATTATTGACATTTCAAATATATTTTCATAAACAAAACAAACATATTTTCAATGCGATCTATAAATGATTCTTTTGGAAAAGCATTCTATTTTCTAATCTTGGCAACTTTGCACAAATGATTTATAAACTTTTGAAGTTTTGGCTGAACATACTATCTGGTGGTAGGTGTCAGAACTTCATAGATGACTCCTGAATGATTGAAGGAAGACCAACTACTGAGCAAACCCAGTGTCTGAAAAATATGGACTTCCCAGATCAACCTGTTTTCTATTCAAGCTGTTTCATTTGTATTTTACAAAATAAGCATGTGATCAAATAAAATCTCATCAGGGCCCAAGCTACCCCACTGCTGGATATGAAGCTTAGCAGGTGGAGATTTTCATTCTAGCTCAACACAAGGGAGATATCTGCAGTATCATTCACATACTGTATGTCCCTCTACCGGGGCCTAGTGTACAGCATCCTCCAGTGGAAAGAGTCCTGAGGGTTTGTGGGTGACTCAATCACTTCACCACTCGTGAAATCCTCACAAAAAGGATAGTTCACAGGATCCCAAGCAGTTAGCAGGAAAAAGAAGGCTTTTCATTCCCTGCCTTCTGCTAAAATTTCACTGTGCCACCCATACAAGCCCTCAGAATAATTCCAGAATTTGGGGACAAAGTATGCAGAAGTTAGTCCCCAGATACTCAGCTGTCGGGCTGGGAAGTCATACTCTAAATATAGACCCTCAGGCAGCCTCTTTCTTAGAATATTGAAATATGATACCCCGGCAGGAAGCTCTCTGGGCAGGGGCCCCTGTATGGAGGAGGCCCTTTTCTGGAGGAGAGCCAGGGAGCCCAGAATGCCCCAGAACCTTCTTAATGACTTTTCAGAACTCAATTGTCCGTGACCAATTTATTTTCTCCACCAAGGGAAAGGTTCATATATTTATTGCATAAAAATTTAAAGCTTTAGTAAGAACGAAACAAAAAACCATACATGTCTAATGGTTAATTTGCAATAATCTAGAAACTCTTAGAAATCATTAATAAAATGATACACAACCCGATAGAAAAATAAGCCAAAAACATGAATGGATTTTTTAAGCAAAATAAATACAAATGACCAATAAACATAAATAGATGCTCAGTTTCAGGGAAAGCACATTGAAACAACCACGTCTTGCCATGTTTCAGTTAGGAGTTTGTGAAAACTTAGTAACTTGACAATATTGTTGACTAGCTACTGGGAAAGTGAACACTCCTACTTCTTTCTCTTGGAAGCAGATACAGATACTCTGATATAACCACTTTACAGAAGGCAATTTTGCAAAACCTATTAAATTAATATGATCAATATCCCACAAATTCTTTGACCCAGAAATTATTTCTCAGAATTTAGCCAGCCTATATCAGAATGCCTATTACAGTGCTTGTAGAGGTGGAAAAAAAAAACTGAATCAACATAAAAAGTCCATCAATAGGGGAGAGAGCAAATTTTGCTAATTTTTTTGACAATATGGTTGATTAAAATAGATTTAGGTTATGTGTCCTAATGGAAAGATACTTAGGGTGTTTAATTATTAGCATATTAAAATCGTATGCCTGTGGTGTGTTTTCTGTAATTACACACAAGTTCTATCCTATTCTAAGCTATCCTATTCTAGGGTTTAAGAGTCAAACTCAGAAAAAGAACTGTTACTGCTTTAACTCTGCTATCCTCAACTAAAACACAATCAACTCCTTGTTAAAATTTGGTGTGTTCAACGCTTTTCTCTAACGTTATTACATTTCTATCAGAAAATATGAATACTATGTTATCTAACATTTTCACAACTTATTTTTTTCACTTAAAATTATATCTCAGAGAACTCTACATACCAGCACATTTAAAGCAACTTTATTTTTTAAACTGCTGCATACTGTTCCGTAGCTTGTTTGTTCTATTGTTTATATGTTCCCATCCCCCCCTCTGAATTCATGAACATTAAACTGCTGTGTTTTTAGGGCTAATAGAAACAAGGCTGCAATGAACAACCTGGTACATAGAGCTTTAACCACAGGTGAAAAATTCCTTCTACATATTCTATTATAAATAGAATTGCTTCCTTGAGAATATATTTTAAGCATTTGATGCTACCCAGAGAAGGACATGACATTTTCTGGGTTTAATGGGTATATTGACAAACTGCCCTCCAAAGAAGATGAACCATTTATACTCCCATGACAGGACCACTTTCTCCCAAGCTCTCATGCACAGTGTAAATTAATAATTAGGGTCAGTAGAAGAAGCAAAAAAGGTATATGATTGTCCTTTCAACTTGTGCTTCCCAAAGATTGAGAAGTTTGAGCATCATCTCATATGTTTATGAGTCATTTCATTTGTTCTCTGAGATCATCTTAATATGTGAGCATTTTTCTATTCAGCTGTTTTTTTCTCACTTATTTGTACATATATATATACACATGTATGTCATTTCTATATTATGGAAGTTGCATATAGATTCTCCCAATTTGTCACAGGCATGATAATTGCATGACAATTTTTAATTCAGATATACTCTCATTCTTATGTAGTGAAATACATTAACTTCTGGTTTAATATACATGTATATAGATATATGTGATATATATGTATAATGTGTGCATATAACATATATAATATATATGCATTTATCTAGTCAAATATATGACCCAATTCCAGTACCATATACTTAAAAATCTATTACTCTTCAATGAATTTAAACAACTTATTTACTGTATGTCAAATTCTCATTTATATTCAGTTGTGTCATGGATTAACCTTTCCATTCCACTCATCTGTATATCTTACTGCCTCAGTATCACCTTTCACTTGGTAGAGTTTTGTAGCAGGTTTTGGTATCTGAGAAAGCAAATCCTTCATTACGCTGTTTTTTTCAAAAAGTTTTTGGATAAACTTGGGTATTTCAAGTAAAATGCCAAGTTCCATTTTTTCTAAAAACCTGTTGAACTTTTTATAAAGATTGCATTGAATTTATTATTAACCTGGGGGATAATTTAAAACTTCGTAGTAATTATTTTCCTTCAGGGTCATGTAATAATTTTTAAAATGTATTCATATCATCAGTAAAATAGTATAGTTTTTTCCTATATCATTGCAATAGATTTTACATATTTATTCTTAATTACAGTCCCAGATATTTCAAACTTTTTCTTAACATTCTGAATCGTGGCTTTTTGAAAATGCTATCCGTTCTTTATTTTTAGGAAAATAATTTAACCACTTATAAAAATCATGCATGTTCATTATAAAGCTGCAACGTGATGCAGCAAAGTACAAAGAAGAATGATACAATATCATTCAGGTTCTGGCACCATGAAATAACCATCAAACTTTCAAACACTAATCAAATTTTCTTGAATATGATGTGCTCTTTAACCTGAAAATGTTTTCTTAGTATGTGTATACATCTATCTATCTATCTGTATATATATATATATATATATATATATATATATATATATATACATCCTCTCCTTATTTCCTTTATTTTCCGTTGTCTTTTTCATCTCTAGTCAATGTGATTATCCCAAGCCCTTCCTCTTCAACTTATTTCAACTATTCATAATTTATAACTTCTATAATAATATTATTTAGGTCTAATTGGCTCCTTAGTTTATCATCTTCCCTTTTATCAAATTCTGCTGTTTATCATCTTATTTTTGAGCTCCTGTTTTATTAGTCTAGATTCTTATTAGGTTGTTCTATAACTTAAGTACTTGTGAGAGATTTCCTTCTGTGTTTGGGATGTTTTCTTCTCTTCGTTCACACACTGTAGCATATGTGGCTTCTGAGGGGCAGAGACAAGGTGAACAGCCTGACTATACTGAGCCACTGTGCCCAGCTCACAATGCCCTGTTTTCTGACCTGGCCATGACTTTGTAAAGTCTGTGTAATTGGAGGCTGCCCGTACGCCCCATTTTAAACGGAGCGGTACTGTTTGCTTCCATATTTCCTGACAGTCATTTTTGTGCTGCTTTTAATAAACTAAGGTCATCGGTCATGTGAGACAAAGGGGGCAGTTGAGTTGCCCCGGGCCCAGTCTGCTGAGGGAGGGCAAAAGCCCTCTTTTGTTGTTGTCCCGTTTTGAAAAATGGTCAACCTATGTGCCCCTTTCCTTGTTTTAGGTTACTGCTGATGTCTCCTTTGTTGTTGGCTTTTTTCCATTTTGTTCAATATTAGGAGAAATTCTCTATTCAAACACAAAAACTTCTTCTAATTCATTTTCTAGAGGTTCATTGTAATGCAAGGTAAAGCTAACTTTTTTAAAAAGAAAAGTGCAGGCAGTAATGAAGGTGAGTAGACAGGCAGGCAGGATGAGAGAGGAGGAAGCATTTTTATTTATTTTATTTAACTGTTCATCTCGGTTGTTTATTCCAGGCCCCAAGATGCAAATCCAGGCCCTTGGGATGTATGTAGACTATGCTGGGCTGTAGGTGGCAGACCTAACCCTACACCATGACAAGACAAAGCTACCATTTTTGTATGTTGTTCTGGTATCAGGCCATCTTAATAAATCTTGATTATGAGTAATAAAAGTATGCCACTGGAGTCTCAAACTTTCTTTTCTTTTTTAAAAACTTTTATTGAAGTAGCATTATATTATAACATTATATGTGTAAGGTGTACATCATTATCAATCAGCATCTCTCAGATTTTCCAGAGAGATAATTATATTGCTGGCAAATGACAGTTTTGTATTTATCCTTTTTTGTAATTTATACTGTTATTTTTTATTTAATTAATAGAACAAGAACTTTAGAACGATGTGAAAGTAGTAACAGACATCCTTATAATCAGAGTTTAATTGAAACTTCCTCTATTCCTAGAATTGTTATCAGGACTTGATGTTTAAGTACTTTTGTTAATTTTTAAAATAAATTTTTTTTTCTTCCAACCTTGAACATTGAACTTTGTTCTAGGACTTTAATAGACTACAATGTGTCCTCCTGAACCATAAGGGGGCGCTTTGAACATTTCATTTCAGCAAATGGTTTTATGGTACCCATTGGGATATTTTTAATATGATCTTAATATAGTGGATTATAGTAAAACCATTCAAATATTGAACCACACTTTAAATTTTGGAATAAACTCCACATGGTAATGACTATTTTTAAATACATTGCTGTATTTCAATTTGATAATATTTGATACCTCGTTTTTACAAATTCTGTTTGATGAGATCTGTTTTATAGTTTGTTTTTGTGTGTCATCCTATTCCAGTTTGAGGTATTAGGATTATAATAGTCTTATAAAATGAATTAGGATGCTTTCCATGTTCTGAAAGATAGTTTAGATAAACATCCTTCATATAAGGAAATAAGAGAAAGTTCTGCTCCTTGAATGTTGCAAGAACTTTGTTAGAAAACAACCTGAGGATGGTGAATGCTTTTTTTTTTCCTTTTTAAAAATTTGCTTCTGTTTTTGATTTTCGGTTGTTCCCTCAAAACCCAGGTTGCAAACCCCAGGTCCTTGAGTTCTACGTGATCTACACCCTAGCCACTGGCTTACTGTCTGAGTCACCAAGACATGCTTTTTTTTAAGATATTTTAATGTAATATTTATTTTCAAAAAGAAAAATTAATGCCAAAAATCATTTCTAAACAAAATATCAAAACAAGAAAAGCTGTCTCAGAACAATTCTTCTTTTCTTTTGCTCCGATACTTCCCACGACCAATCATTTGATTGCTCCTTTGGACTGTACCACTATAATTTCTCTTCACACTCTTTGTTAGCATTTTGTTGATTTATATTTTTGATTTAATTTTGTTTTTTTCACCTTGGCTCTGGGTCGCAGATTACCCTGGGTCCTTGGGCTCTACAAGATTCACATGTCAGCATCTCAGCTGCCTGAGCCGCCAGGGTGTGCTATAGTCTCTTCACCTTTTACAGCTCTCTAGTACATCCAAAACCTATGACTTTCGCATCATTTCTAGGTGTATAACTTACAAGTCTGTTTCCAGAACCCTACTGGGACCACTTTCCCAATTCAAATTCTCATGGTTTCTCAGTCACAAATTTAACAAACTGTAATCTGCTTTGCTTCCTCCCTTCTCTTCTCTCTTCCCTTCCAACCCATTGTCATCAGAGATATTGGTCTGTAAATTTCTTTCTCGGTGACATCTCAATCAGTGTGATGTTAGCCTCATAGAAAGTATTTAGGAGTGCTTCTCGTTCTTCAATATTTTGGAAAAGTTTGAGAAGAATAGGGATTAATTCTTCTCTGAAGTTTTGGTAAAACTCATTAGAAAAGCCATCTGGACCAGGGCTTTTATTTTTAGGAAGACTTGATTGCATCCTCAATTTCTTTGCTTGTGATTGTTCTGTTAATATTTTCCAATTCTTCCTGGTTCAATCTTGGTAGATTGTATTTTTCTAGAAATCTGCCCATGTCCTCAAGGTTGTCTACTTTGTAGACATGGAGTTTTTCATAGTAGTCCCTTATGATATTTTGAATTTCTGTGATATCTGTTGTAACTTCTCCCTTCATTTCTGATTCTAGTTATGAGAGTTTTCTCTCTTTTTTCCCTATGTGAATCTAACCAATGGTGTGTCAATTTTATTTTTTCAAAGAACTAACTTTTGGGTTCACTGATCTTCTGGATTGTCTTTTTGTTTTCAGTTTTATTTATTTCTGCTCAAATTTTAATTATTTCCTTTCTTCTACTAATTTTTGTCTTTAATTGTTCTTCTTTCTCTAGTTGTTTTAGATGTAGGGTTAGATTTTTTATCTGCTATTTTTCTCGTTTCTTGAGATAGGCCTAGACTGCAATGAACTTCCCTCTTTCTGTTGCTTTTGCTGCTTCCCATAGATTCCGATAGCTCGTGTCCTCATTCTCATTTGTTTCTAAGTATTTTTTTAAGTTCTTCTTTGATTTCTTCTTTTACCCAAGAGTCATTCAGAAGCATATTGTTCAGTCTCCAATTAATTTTGGGTCTTCCAACTTTCTTTTTGTGGTTGATTTCTAGTTTTAAGACATTGTGGTCAGAGAAGGTGCTTGGTATGACTTCAATCTTTGTAAATTTGTTGAGACTTGTTATGTGTCCCAACATATGATCTATCCTTGAGAATGCTCCATGTGCACTTAAGAAGAAAGTGAAATCTGTAGTCATTAGATGGAGTGCTCAATATATGTCTGTTAGACCTATCTGTTCCAAATGGTCATTAAAAGCTATTTCCCTGTTAATTTTCAACCTGATTGAACTGCCCATTGTTGTAAATGGGGTGTTGAAGTCTCCTACTATGATTGTGTTGCTGTCGATATCTCTTGTCAATTCCAATAATACTTGTTTAATATATTTTGATGTTCCTTCATTTGGCATATAGATTTATAAGCATTATGTCTTCTTGCTGGATTGACCCCTTAATCGTTGTATAATGTCCATCTTTGTCTTTTGTTATGCTTTTTAGTTGGAAGTCTGTTTTATCAGATATAAGTATGGCTGTTTATGCTTTTTTTGTGGTGGCCATTTGACTGTAGGATTGTCTTCCAACCACTGACTTTGAGTCTTTGTTTATCTTTTGAAAGAATATGAGTTTTCTGAATGCAACACAAAGTTGGGCAATGCTTTTTAATCCATTTGGCCACTTGGTGCTGTTTGACTGGTGAGTTCAGTCCATTAACCTTTAGGGTGGCTATTGATATGTAACTGCTTAGTGTCATTTTGTAATTTGTCTTTTGTGTGTTGTGCTAGACAGTGGTTTGTTCTTCTCTTTCTCTTCTTAGGTAGATTGGGCATGGTTGTATTTTGATTGGTTTTCTTCTGTTTTCTTATTTTTTTTTTCCTCTGGAGATGTATTTTGAGGTTACCCTGAAATTACTCTTAAGAATTCTATGTTTATTTCTTATTTTTATTTGAAAGCAGAATAGTCTTTGATTCATTCTAACTATCCACATTTTTATTCTCTTCTCCTCCCTACTTTTAGAATTTGCTGTCTTACTGTTTTAAAGTGGGGTTTCTTTATACTTTATATAGCATCTTTTAGTAATTTTTGTAGAACTGGTTTTGTGATGATAAATTCCTTTTAACTTTTGCTTATTGGAAAAGCTTTTTATCATTCCTTCAGTTCTGAACGATAATCTTGCAGAGTATAGTATCTTAGGTTGAAAGTCCTTTTCTTTCAGCCTTTTGAATATATCATGCCATACCCTCCTGACCTGTAGAGTTTCAGTTGAGAAATATTTTGACAATCTTATGGGGCTCCTTTGTTTGTGACTCGTTTTTCTCTGGATGATTTTAAGATTTATTTCTTTATCTTGTATTTTTGACATTTTAATGAAAATGTGTCTTGGTATAGGTCTGCTTGGGTTTCTTTTATTAGGGACTCTGAGCTTCCCAGGTCTGGAGGCGTGCTTCATTCTTCGGGTTAGGGAAGTTCTCATCTATTATTTCTTCAAGTGCAATTTTTGCCCCCTTTCTCTCTCCTTCTGGGACCCCTACAATGCTAATGTTGCTTGTTTCAATGTTGTGCCTTATGTCTCAAATGCTGTCTTCATTTCTTTGCATTCTTCTATCTCTCTGCTGTGTTTGCTTATGTGCATTCATCTGCTGTATCTTCCAACTCACTAATTCTACTGGAGGCTTCATCCATCCTATTCTTGAGTCCTTCTATTGAATTCTTTAGGTCAACTATTGTGTTCTTTATTTCTTTGGCATCTCTCTTCTTTGCTGTTTTCTTTTTCTTCCTCTATTGTTTTCTTGCTTTCCATGAGTGTGTTTATCACTGTTGCCCAAATTCATACTCAAGTAGTTTGCACACATCTATTGCATTCAGATTTTCCCCTGGATTTTTTATTTGATCCATCATTTCATGTACATTTCTTTGTATCTTCACTCTGTTTGACATTTTGTTTATGTTTGTGTGTCCTGAAGTGATGACCTTGTGCAGGGTGTTGACTTGTGCAGAGTAAGCCTGGATCTTGGTTTGTACACTGGGATTTCTTGAGTTTTGTGGTGTCACTATACTGGTTGGATCTGCTGAAGTTCTTATGTGGGCTCTCTGTTGTTTCCTGAAAGTTCAGTCTATGGAGTTGATGTTCGTGTGGGGGATGCAGAACCTTGCCCCAGAGTCCCAGCTCCCAACTGCAATGATCACCTTTCTGTTGACACACAATTGGCGCTCAGGCTGCAGTAACACCTACACCCACAGGTGGTGCTAGTGGGTAGCATTGAGGGTTTCCACCTCTGGGAAATTCTCTTCTCCCTTTAAGCCTGAGGCGGGATTTCTAGTCAGCAGGATTTCCAATCGGCGGGTCCTGCGGCTCTAGGGTAATATGGTGGGAGGGGGTGGGGGTGGCCAATTCCCTTAGCTTCCTTCTGGTTATGGCGGCACCCAGCCTAATTTTCTCACCAGGCCTCCTGTTCAAGCAACCAGGACACTGATGCCTCTTTCACCCTTTGCTTAGACCCTTTCCCCTAGCTCTATGTCCAAATACTTATGGGCAGGCTTTCCACTGCTTTTGAGATTCCTGGGAAGGCTAGTTCTTCCCAAAGTTCCATCCCCTCTGCCATGGCCAGAATCTCAGTTCTGAGTCTTGTGTGTAGCTCTGAACTCAGATGTTTTCACCTACCCTTTGTTGTCACAACTGCTGCTGTGTCTCTACAACATCTGTGCCTGCTTTTCCTCGATGTTTATTTCTGGAAAATAGGTGAGTATCTAGTTGCTCTCTGGAATGACATGAGTCTCGCTCCCATCAGATTGCCACCTTGGCCGGAAGTCTCTTTTTGTGGTTTTTGAAGCAGTAGATCTTTATCTACCTTTTGACATTATTCCTTGGTTATTGATCTAGTCAAATCTTCCTTTTGAACCAATTTTGATAGCATATTTTCTGAAAATATGATCCTTTTGTCTGAATTTTCCATTTTAGTGGTTATAAATTATGACTTGTGCTTTCCTTTATTTTTCCAGATTATCTTGTATATATGTAATTATGATTCCATAACTCAATCATCTCTTTTTTTCTTGATCACATTTGCCAAATTTTTTCTCAAAAGAAAATTCAGATTTTCTCAATTGTATTGATTTTTTGTTTTTTATTTTCATGTTTGAATTTTTCTTTTTAGTTTTCCTTCCATTTTCTTTTGATTCTATTTATTTTTTCTATATTCCTGAGATGAGCACTCAGTTTATCAACTTATAGCTTTCTTATTTTCTAATATGTATTTGAGTCTTTAAATTACCCTCTTGATATTGCTCCAACCACATCCCACAGGTTTTCCATCTGGTGTTCTCATTTTCATTACTGACTATATAACACTAAGTGATAATTTTTTAGAAGTCATTTTTTGTTTTAGATACAGTGAGTGTTCTTTGTATTTCTGTCTAATTTTATTTTATCATATTGGGTTACCTCTTTTTCAAGGCCTTCCTTCATTGTGCAATTTAAAATATCCCTCCAACCCCTGTGACATCAGGTTTACATTTCATTGGAGGATTTATCATCTATTTATGTTTTATTTGATTCCATTCTCTCAGATGAAAGCACCTTGGGAACAGGAACACTGTCTCTTATTCACCACTGCAATTTTAGTAGCTAAAACCACCCTGGAATACAGAAGACACAGTATTTGTTGAATAAATTATCGTCAATGAATGTGCATCCTATGATTATTAGAAGGCAGTAGGATTTAACTGTTAAATAAGTATGCTATAATATATGAACAAATTAGAAAAATCAGTACATTTGAAAAGAATGTTATTTTCTATTATTTGAAAAGTTGTTTATATTAGAGATTAGTTAAAGCCTGTTGGTTGTGTAATCCAAATCCTCTATATAGTTTTGCCAATCTGTTGATTATTAAAAAATTATGATGTCTTTCACTACGAATGTGGGTATAACAATATTTCCTTTATAACATATTTTTCATTGTATATCTTGAAACCATACCATTAATTATATGAAAGATTGTAATTGCTATTTCTTAGGCGATATAAACAGACTTAATATTAAAATCCCTTTTTGTCTCTTTCAGTTCTTACTGTCTAAAATTTTATTCTGCTTTATATTAATGAAGCCACATTTGCTTTTTAAATTAGTTTTTGTGACTTTTAATAATGTTTAATTCATTAGCAATACTATGAAAGTTTCAAGAAATAGATTCAAACTTCAATCAACATGTGCATCCACACCATGTCCAGATTCAGGATTCTAATGCCATTCGCTACCATCTATTTGACCCCCTCTACCTGTGCTCACTCCCTTTACTTTCCTCCCCATTCTGGTAACCACAGTTTGCTTTCAGAGCCTAAGAGTATTTCTGTGTGCTCTGCCAGTTCTTTTATTTCTTTATATTCTACATATGAGTATATAAATATATATATAAAGTATTTTACTTTATTTTTATGACTTATTTTGCTTAGTATGGAAAACAGAATGGATAGTCCTCAAAAATTAAAAATAAAACTAGCACATAATGCAGCAATTCCACTTGTAGGCTAATTTGAAAGGTTATATTCACTCTTATGTTCATAGAAGCACAATACACAGTAGACAAGACATGAATCAACCTAAACTTTCAACAGATGACTGAATAAAGAAGAGGTGATATTTATACACAATAGAATACTACTCAACTATTATAAAAGACAAAATATTGTCTTTTATGAGACTTGGATGGAACTTGAGGTGATATGTTGTTTTTATTCAATACAATATAGATCCGACTTTTATTTTTATATTTACACCTTATGAAAATCTATCTTTTTAAAGTGAATTTAATTCACGTTATGATTACAATATGTTTGAATTTATTCCTATCATCTTTTTCTGTTTACCATACTTTTTATCCCTCCTTCCAACCCATCCCTGCCTTATGTTGGAGCAATTTATTTTGCTTATAGCAGTCTAGAGGCTATTAAATTTTATTTTTAGTCCACTGACCTTGTCAGGTTCTGATATTTTTTTTCTTTTGGAGATACTAAGAAGTCTTGATTTTTACTATTTATTCTCTCTAAATCTGACAGCCTGTTTTACATCACCTCTTTCAGAGGGACCACTGTCTCTTCTATGTTCCTAGCTAAAAGCAAAAACTTTCTTTTTTTTTCACTTTGTCACTAAAAGTAAAAGACAAGTCATAAGGTTTCTAACATAAAACTGAAGGGAATATCCTCATGACTTTGAGATAGACAAAAATGCCTTGGGTAGGATACAAAAAATTAGTCATAGAAGATAAAACTGGACTTTATCAGAATATAAATGTTCTGTTCATCCACAGACATTATTAACAAAATGAATAGGAAAGTCACAGGCTTAGAAAAATATATGTGCAGTACTTACATCTGACAAATGAATTGTATCCATTATATATATAAACAACTACACATTAATAATCAAAAGATGAACCCAATTTGAAAACAAGCACAGACTTGAATGGATACATCACAAGATATCCAGTCCTCAACATCTTTAGTAATCAGAGAAATGTACATTGAAACCACAATGACTTATCACAACACACACACTAGAATGACAAAAACCAAAACTAACAACAGCAAATATTGGTGAAAATGGAGAAATCGGAACTCTAATAAGTTGCCATTAAATGTGTAAAATGGTATGGCCATTTTGGAGAAATGTCTCAGAGTTTCTTAAAAAGTTCAACATTCACTTACCACACAACCCAGCAGTTTCATTTTAGTTTTTTGAGTAAAGTAAAAAGAAAATACATGTCTACAGAAAGACTTGTACATGAATGCTTATAGCAGTATATATAACCAAAAAACAAGAAACTACAGAAGAAAAAATAGACTGTACATTCATACAATAGACTACTACCCCGCAATAAAAAGTAGTGAAATACTGGTTGCAAGAAACAATGTGCACAAATCTCAGAAGTAATATGCTGAAAAATCCATAAACAAAGGAATATTGTAAAGTTACATTTATATGAAAACCAAGAACAAATAAAATTAATTTGTGATGATAAAAATCAGAAAGTAGTTGTCTAGGGAATAGAGAGGAATTAAGCGGAAAGAGATACAAAGGACCTTTCTGGGATGATGAAAATGTTCTATCTCTTGTTTTGTGTGATTATTACATCAACATATGCAATTGTTGAAACTCTTCAAATTAAAGTTAAAATATGTGTAATGTATTGCATGTAAATTACACCTGAATACACTCTAATTTCCTCCCCAGAAAGAGTTGCTTTATTTGTTAGAGTATGCCATATCAGTTATTTTTCTAAGAATTGCATACACATATATGTACCGATAGAAATACTGTTGAGACATAATATTGTATATATAACATTGTTTTCTTTTCATTTATAAATATATCTTGGAGCTCTTTTTGTGTCAATAAAAGTGTGTTTTTTAAACAGTTGCACAGTCATGCGTCACTTAACGATGTTTTGGCCAATGACTGACAGCATAAATGAAATGATGGCGATACCATTAGACTAGAACGTATGTCCCAGGACTGTAGTAGGTTATGTCACCTAGGTTTGTATAATTACACTTTATAAGGCTTTCACAACTATAAAATTGCCTAATAACATTTCTCAGAATGCATCCTGGTTATTAAGTGATGCATACCTGTACTGTTGTCTATAGTGTGGCTATAATATGATGGGTTTAGCCATTCTTCTACTAATACACGCTTAGGTTTTATTTGACTTTTCATTCATAACAAAAATGCTATAAAGATTATTTGTGAAAATGTTGCATGTCAGAAAACCTAGAAGTGGTATTCCAAAATTGTAGGTTGCATTTGTAATTAAGCAATGAGGTTGCGCATCTGTTTGCGTGTTTATTGGTCATTTGTAGCTTTGGGAATTGCCTGCTCACTTCCTTTTCCTATTTTTCTATTGTATTTCTTTATCTTATTGTTTTTGCAGAAGGGCTATATTTAGTGTCAATAGTACTTGTTCCTTTGTTTTGTAAGTTGCAAATATTTTCTCCCAGTTTATAGCTTGTTTCAGTTTTGTTTATGTCGTCTTTCACCATAGTGAAAGCTTTCTGTCTTTATGGAGTCAAATGTCTTTTATGTTTTCTCTTCTCCGAATGAAGTTTAACGAAAAATATTCTCCTCTATCCCTTGTAATACTATTAAAATTTTTTAAATTCTTTTGGAATTTAAGAGATAGGGTTCTGACATTTTTTTCCAAATGGATATCCGGCTTCCCAAAACCTTTTATTGAAGAGTGCATCCTTTTCCTCACTGATTTGTTGTACAACTTTTACCATATACTTAATTTCCATACATACTTGAATCTATATGAGAATACATAACTTAAACACAAGAATAATATTGCATATGCTATGTTTTTCTTCAAATTAATTTGTAAATCCATCCAATCAAATCAATTCTTCCTTTAAATGACACCCAAAGCATCAGTTTGACTTGTAATAGAATTTCTTATCTTCTCAAACTGTTGTATTGAACAAACTTAGACTGAGAAAAAAAAGGCAGAGCATTCTCAGGAACAATCATTCTTGTTAAGGAAAAGAATTAGATATTTGCCTCCCTTTCCAGTAAAAATCATATATCTGGTAACCAAATAGCCCAATTAATGAAGGAAAACATTTTTTTAGGATTAGAAGCATGCTAACAAATAAACATGATAGGATTAAAACATTATGTATTTATTTTTTATTTCAATCATTCTTTTGTTTACATTATATATGATTTTCCGGACAATGAATTTGCATCACACCTATGTACGCATCACACCACACCCACCACCAGAGTTGTAGTGCCCAATACCACTCAGTCCCTGATTCTCTCCCCCTAATTTCCCCCCTGGTAACCACAATGAAATCATTGATTCAGTTAAAGATCATCCATAAATGCTTAAATCACCAAGTACTAGTTAAGAGGGGAAAACAGCTCCACAAAAGAGTAACTTAACGCAGTTTAATTTGTTTGAGGTTTTTTCTTTACTTCTTCAGGAAGACACATTGATGGTTTATTTTGAGCCTTTCTTAATGTCACAGGGTTTTTTTTTTAAGTCAGGTGTATTGAAGCAAATTTACACAGAGTAAGATTCACTTCTTTGTATATCTAAAGTTTTATGAGTTTTGACAAATGTGCGCGGTAACTACCAGAATCAAAATACAGAATAGTTTCATCACCCCCAAAAAGTTGTTTCTGGTGCACCCTGGTGGCCTAAATGGGTTAAACAGGGCGCGGTCCACACACGTCCAAGGGTCTTCAATTCAAGACTCGGGCTGAGGAAGAAACCAATGATGAACAACTAAGTAAAATAAAGTGCTTCTACCTCATCTCTCTTCCTGTCTGCTTGCCTACTTACTTTCATTCCTGTATGTACCTTTCTTTTTAAAAAATTTTGCTTTATGTTCTTTAGTCAGTCGTCTCCCCAATCTCAGTCTCCAGAAACCACTAATCTGAGTTTTTTTTGCTATTTTCAGAACGTCATATAAATGAAATCATCCTTTTGACTCTAAGTTTCATTTAACAAATTTCTAACTTAATTTTGCCATGTTCGGAGAACATACTTTGTATTTTAGTCTTCACAGTTTGTCAAGACTTGTTTTAAATGCTGCGTGTAGCCAAATTGTGTCATTGTTCCATTTGTACACAAAAAGAATTCGATGGTTTTAGAGTGCAGGGTTCTACATTTGTTAAGACGATACATTGCGGTGCTCAAATATTTTATCTTACTACTGAGTTTTGTCTTGCTATCTCATGAACACTGAAAGAGATCTGTTAAAACTCTCCCATTATATGTATATAGTGGAACACTAGACAACAATGATAATGAGCAGGTAGCAACCACATAGATAAATATCACAAACAAGTGTTTAGTGAAAGAAGGCAAATGCAAAAGAGAAGGTAATAGTGCACCCCAGTGACCTAGTGGTTTAGTCCTCCTCAGTCCACTCCACTTAGTATGTCCCAAGGTCCCTTGGTTCAAGACCGTGCAGCAGAGGAAACAACCAAGATGAACAACTAAATAAAATAAAATAAAGTCCTTCTTCCTCTCTTTTCCTGCCTGCCTGTGTATCTGCCTGTACCTTTTCTTTAAAAGAGAGAGCAGGCAGTGTATAATTCTGTTGAGATAAAATTCAGCTATTGACAAAACTAATCCGGTTTTATAAAAGTCCAATAATGGTTACTGTTCATTGGGGTTGGGGAGAATTTAGTAACTAGCAGGTAACACCAGTGGGGCTTTTGGGGTGCTGGTAATATTCTTTCCTGATCTAGTTTCTGGTCACACAAATATGTTCATTTCGTGAAAATTAATGCAGGTATACATTAAGGTTTGTGCACTTTTCTTTCTACTATACATATAAACTGGTATAATCATTTGAATGGCAGTATGAAATGCCTATTAGAAAGTTTTTAAAATGTGTATGCCTTTGAATGTTAGAATTGAATTTTCAAGAAACTATTTCAAGGAAATGATAAGTGTACCAAGATAGATAGACAGATAATTATATATATGTATATAGATAGATATATGGATGCTCATTGCAGTGCCGTTTATAATTCTAAATTACTTGAATACCCAATACAAGATAGTTTAAAGAAATCATATTTGCATGTAATAGACTACAGTTTAGCCTTTGTGTCAGAACCAACATTTTGGTTGTATATCAGAATCAAAATGTTATTACACATTTCTTTTTAAATAAAAATAGGTAATAAAACTCTTTGGATTTTACTTCCATCGGTGTCATCAGAAGTTGATGAGTTGGTACCCATATGTATGTGTGATTTTATAATGTATGTACGCCATTCCAAACAACTGTAAAACAACAAGATCCGGATCCCTTATAAGTCCATTATCTAAAATGGAAAACACTGTGGTAAAATTGGAAAGTTAATGCATTTCAAAGCTAGGATAAGACGGAAACATTTTAGATACGATTTTATATTCTTGGCTCTACCACTAGATGGCAGCAAATCCCAGAAAAGGGCTGTTCCGTTTGTGGAATTCTGGGTGTTTATAGTCTCATTTTTTTTATTTTAATATATTTTCCAAATGTTCTGCAAACAACATGTATCATTTAAATTCTAGGAAAAATAAAATGAATATTACACATAACTGGCACTTAATAAGGATGAGCACTTAGTCATTCCTCTTTGTTATATAGGATAATAATTCAGTTACTTGTTGCTACCAATCTATCACTGGATCTCTTCTGTAACCCCAGTATTCTTTTCCAAAGATGGCTGGTTCTCACCATCCCTAAGACTCAGTTTCCACACCTCTAAGAAGAGGACAACAACGTTCCCTCAAAGGATTCGTCTAAATATATAATGCCACTATGTGCATACAAGGGCCAAGCTCTGGGCAAATTGATCCCCACCTTGTTAAAGAGGCAGAAAAGGTACACAGGAATCACTTGAGGGAGTAGCCCACAGTTCAGGTTGCACAGAGCACAGAACACTTGGGAAACAGTGCTGGAAATATAGTCTGGGTCCAGGGAGTGAGAAATACAAGAGAGAAAAGGAGTTTGCAGTTCTCTTGACAGGTAATGGATTACCTCTTAAGTTGTTTGTGTGATATCAGTGCCAGATTCAGGGAAATTGTCCTGGGCAACTCTGTGTGAAGTGGTCTGGAAAATGCAGGTGGAAGGCGTGGCCATTACATGGATATACTATTGCTCTCTCCCCACAGGACCCTCTCCACAATGTGGATAAGTCAGCAGAACTTGATGAAATGAGAGAGGAAGAGAGGAAGGTAGGGAGAAAGATATTAATGGAGAGGGAAATATTGATGAATAAAGTATACATGAAATAGACTCGAAATCCTTTTAATCATTAATATTAAAACATGTTTCAAGAACACCTTTATTATTCTATATGTACTATTTAATAAGTACTTTAAAATAGCATTTTGTTTCTTCTAAAAATGCCTTTTAATTTAAAAAAAGAAAGAAGTGGGGACAGGTGTCACCTGGTGATCAGAATCATATTTGCAATTCTGAAATTCTGAGGACAGAAGACTTCTCAAGGGGAGGGAGGGATGAGGCAGGAACTTAGACTTGGCCTCAGCTAGGTATTTGTAGAAATTACTACCCACCAGCAGCAATCCCTGTGAATATAGGACCTTCTGAGATCTCTAAGCCCTAAAACTAGACATCTGTCTCCTTTCTGAGTTGAAGAGAAAGCTTCATGTGTGAATGTAATTTTTGGAGTAAGAAAATTTGAGACACAGAAACACTCATATACACAGATACACTGTTAAATCATTTGTCAATCTACTCTTCCCACCAATGTTTTAGAAAACATTTCTAAAACTTAATAAACGTATATGTATGTTTTTCAATTGGGTTATATATTTTTCTTTACAAAATTTGTCCTTATAAATTTTCCTGATTACATAATTTCAAACAAGGCAAAAGCATATGTGTGGACATTGAAATACCCATATTCTTGACCTTACTCCTTAACCCAAAGATATTCACCAAAAATAGACAAATACATGTTCTCCAAGCATATTTCGTGGTATGTAATTTATTGATGTATAATTTCACAAAGAAAATATTTGCATAAAATATACTAAAATACACACATTCTTCAAAATCATAATCGTGTTATATATATTCATATGTATTTCACAACTTCTCATTTCATTTAATGTGATATCTTGGATTTTCACTAGTATTTTATTATCTAATGTTTATTAGACACAAATATTACTCAAGTACATTTTCTGTTGACATCATAAACTCACTTACCTGTTAGTAGTAAATCTGCCTAACAAGTCACAAATATGATCCCCGTAGAGTTTGCCAATATTCTGTTCTAAATTTTTCAATATTATTAGTTAAAAATGACAGCATTTTATAAATTGAAAATTGTTACAAAAATAATGCTTATCTTTAAAAAATAATAAATGATGACCATTAGAATAGCTAGTATTTTTTAAGGTGGAAAATAATAGGCATTGGGGAGAATGTGGAGAACTTGAAACCCAGATTCACTGTTTGTGGGAATGTAAATTGATGCTATCACTGCAGAAAATAGTATGAAGTTTCCTAAAAAAAATTAAAGATAGTGTTACTAAATGATCCAGCAATCCCATTCTGGGTATATACACTAAAGAAGGAAAAACAGGAACTTGAACAGATATGTGTGCACAATGTTCATAGCTGTATTATTCACACCGATAAGACTCTCTCTTCGACCAAACTTTAGTCAAGTTCCTTTAAATTCTTTTCTTAACTAGGCCCAAACTTCTTTACCTCTGTGCTCATCTAGACATAGCCCAATTTTAGCACATTTTCTACTAAGTCAATTTAGCAAGAATCACCACCCTCGAAATCTGATCACCTTGGCCTGCCTTCAATAAGAATCCTGATCAGTTTGGCTTAACCTTTAGCCTTGGTGTTTCCTCTTATATTTTCCATCCACTGACATGCAATTCCCCTGTTCCTTGGTTAAAAATTCCCATTTGTCCATGCTGTATTCAGAATTGAACCCAGTTCTATACTGAGGCCTCTTGGCCCCTACTGCAATAGTTCCTGAATAAAATTTGTTTTCACCACTTTACTATAAGCTCTAGTTTTCTTTGACAATAGTTAAAAGAGAGAAACAACCCAAATGTCCACTGATGGATGAATGAATCAACAAAATATGGCACATCGACACAATGCAATATTATTCAGTGTTAAAAAGAAAGAAAATTCTGATACATATTGCAATATAGGGAATGCTTGAAAAGCATTATGCCATATGAAAGAAGTCAGATACAAAAGGACAAAAACTGTATGATTCCACCTATATAAGGTAGCTGGAAAACTTAAACTCAAGACAGAAAGTAGAATAGTGGTTGTCAGGAGCTGGGGAAGGGTGGAGTAGGAAATTACTGCTGAATGGGGATGGAGCATGATGGACGATGTCTGCAGATGGATGGTGATGGCTGTTGCACAAAATAAACAAATTTAATACTACTGAAAATTATTATTATTATTATTAAAATTTTTTAATGGCAATGTTTATGTTCTATATATTTTATAGATAGATAGAAATCAAGAAACAACCTGAGGAGCAGCACGTGCCCCTAGGAGATTAGGGCACCCAAATTGGAGCACTGGTTGTCTAAGAAAATAGGAGCACTTAGATTAGAGCATCTGTTGCCCGGGGGAAGTAAAGCACTCAGATTAGAGCATTGATCGCCCAGGGAGAGTAGAGTGCTTAGAGCCCTGGAAACTTTATAGTAGTTCCAGGTTTCACTACTTCCTCTCTGCTAAACCAACCCACAATCAAGGATAGGAATTATATATGAGCATAAATGCCAAGAAGCATGGTTCATTGAGGCCAGTTTGGAGGCTGCCCACCAAAACATCATTCACCCTTCTCTCTATATTGGTTACTGAAAATGCTTTCACCTATCAGGAGAATTAGCTCCAGATAATTTGTAAATATTTAATCTAGCCCGTTTAGACAAAAGTTGATGATTTTTTCTTATAGTACTTACGTATTTTAGCAATTGTACAATTTTAAAGTAATATAGCCAACTTAAAAAAAAATCAGTACCCTGACCAGCATTGATTGCCCAGTGGGCTTATAGCATTTAAAGATCCAATGGCTTCAGAACACAATAGAAAAGCTTTGGAGTAGTTCTAGGTTTTACAACTGAGCAGGCATTTAGAAGATGTTTTCCATGATTTACTTCACTCTTTCTAAGTTCTATAGCCTGGTCCAAATTAGGGATTTAATAATAAGTAACTTGAATAGCTGTTAAGATTAAGGGAAATCTTGGGAACAAAGATCTCCCTCACCCATGGAGTACCCAGAGTAGAAGACATGATGAAATCACAATGCCACATGAACTGTTCAATAGACCTGATAGAGCTGTGCAATGTTTCCCTCATATTTTATGGGAGTTACATAGTGTCACCAATTGCCCGAGTCTATGGACCAGATCACCAACCTGGGCACACTGCATACTGTTCTCTTTGCCCAATTACCTCCACCAGTCCTTTCAAATCACTCTAACTCTGAGTACTCCATAAAGGTAAATGCCATTTCCATTTGTCTTTTGTTATTCACATCAGTGATCAAGTTGTGATCCCTGAACCAGCAGCATCAGCATCACATGGTAACTGCATAAAAGTGCATAACCTTGGGCCTCAGGCAGATGTGGCCCAGAAATAATGTTTACATGTTTTACATGTGACATAGGACCAAGTTTGAGGATGTCTGCTCTGATCCATAAGTGACTGTTAGAGTTTATCTGTTATCACTTCCCCAAACTTCAGTCTTCTCGGTGGAGATGACACATTCTCCCACTTTGCCATAGTGAATGACGAGTAAAAGGGAAATCCTATCCAAATGGTACCTGTTAATACTTCAGTGTTGTAAGATTAATGACCTCCTAAAGCTGGAAGAATAACAAGTCCTCATATCATTTCGTTTTTAAAACAAATATGCTAAAATTGCCTTAAAATTAAAATATTCAAAAACGTGTTTTCTTTTTCTCCTTATTTTTTCCTATAATGATCATAATAGAAAAAATAGTGAGAAAATCTAAAAGGAATGTCTGACACAATAAAATTTCAACAAATATTAGTTGTGACCTATCCTGCCTTCTCTCTCACATAGGAGATGACTTGGACATAAACTACATAGAACATAACTATCCTAGACAGCAGCTGAAAATGCAAGCAAGAAGTGAAATATACAGATATATGCATAATGTATGAAGCTTTATTGTTATCTTTTCACTGCAGACTGTGCCGTCTGGGAAGAAAATACTGTCATTTCCCCTCATTTCACATGCTTACTTGGCCCCGTTAGTTTAGTTCATTTGATATTGGACAGGAATCATTGCTAAGTGATCCTTGTGACTAGAGGTTTAACAATGTCCAGTCAGGATTTTAGTTAGGCAAAGCAGCAGTAACCAACCTGAGCTTCAAGGCTAATACAAACTGTGTCACCTTACCTGGAACACTGTGATATCCATGTACTTAGTACTCAGGGGGGAGGGAGGGAGGGACAAAAGAAGGAAAATGACTTCAAGCTCAGTCTCTGGATGATCACTCATCTATTCATAGAGAGGTCTGCAATCACAATCTCTGATAAATGGAAAGAAGCCGGTCCTGAGCTATTCTGTGTATCAGTCCTGTTTAGGTATTTGAGATATATTAGTGAACAAAATCAAATTTTGCCTTCCATATAGCTTATATTCTAAACTTTTAGGACAGAGGAAGAAAGAGACAATAAACAATAAATATCATACACACTATAATGCCAGGTAGTGATGAGTGCTTTGAATATGCATGCAAATATGAGTCAACACATGGAATAATTTTTCCATCGGCAGCTTGGAGAAATGGCTGATGCAATTGTGAGGTACAAGATACATCTAGAATATCTCATATGTTTTAGTGAAGAAGTTATTAAAATTTGAAGTTGAGGAGATAAAAAGAATATTGAGGTTATGTGTAGAGGACACAGGAGATAACTTGAAGAGGCTTCCACTGACCAATGATAGAATCTGAATAGAAAAAATTACAATAGGCTCTCCCTAGTGGAGTAGCAATTAAGTCAGTTGCCTCCAAGGGAGCAAGTCACATACCCTTGGGTTCGAATCCTGAGCCCGGGGTGGGGGGGTAGGTGGGGTGCAATCAGTGTTAACAACTAAAGAAAAAAGAAAGATGCTTCTTCCTCCATTCTCTTTCTGCTTACATGCCTATTTGCCTTCATTCTTGTCTGCAGTTTTCCTTTGGAAAAAAACTATAGTAGGTTGATTGAAATGTGTTGAATAATGATTCCTTTAAAAAAAACTGTCAAGACAGTTGTCAGAAAAAGATATATGTGACTGAAAGATATGGAAAATATTCAAATTTCCTCATAATAAGAGGAATATAAATTAAAACTAAAACGAGATACAGTTTGCAACAAAGGTTTGACCAAAGTCTCTTGGTGAGACTGTGAATAGGCATCTTCATCCTTTTATAGTGAGACGGTAAAGAAGCACTGCTCCAATGGAAGGGAAAAGGTGAAATCTAGCAAAATTACTTAAGTATTTACCCTATGGCCTGGTAATCTCACGTCTAAAAAAATATCTCAAGGATACATTGGCAAAAAATACATTAAGACATACACACTAGATTATCCATTGTAATCTATATGTAATAGCAGAAGAATCTTTAATGTAAATGCTCATGCATAAATGACTGGTTGAATCAACTGCAATATAGCTACATGATGGTATGTTATGTAGCTATAAAAAGAATGTGGAATGTTTATATATAAGCATATATATATATGTGTATGTGTGTGTGTGTGTGTGTGTGTAGCTTTGGAGTGGTCACCTGGTATATTGTTAGGTGAAAAAGCATGATGAATAAAAGTATAGTATCCTACCATTTATCTGAATTAAAGAGACGTAAATAGATGATAAAGATGATAGAGAGATAGAGACAGATAGATGATAAATTGATAGGCAGGCAGACAGATGGATAAGATAAATTCCTCATATTAAATTAAAATGATGGGCAAACTTCCCATCTATTTTATCTGGTTCTCCCACTGCTCCCACCTTAGAACCCAGTAGCTCAGGCCGTGGGACCAGCAGCAGCCAGTCTTGTGAAGATCCAGAGACACAGAGGCACCCATCTTCCCACACAAAAGCCACCACCAAGATTTCTAAGTGGAAGATCAATTCAGCTGAAGAGTCAGCAAAGAAAGAGCCCAAGAGAAGACCCACAGGTTACAGGTTTAATCTGTTCTTGCACAAGTTGAAACTAAGTCAAAAACACAAGGCAACAGAAAAGGATAAATCTTCAGAAAAAAAAATGTACAAAAATGAGGGAAAGGAGAAGCAAATGGGAAAATCACTGGAGTGGCTAACAAAACACTAAAAACTTCGGGAAAGAGAAACAAAAAAGGAGAGCACAGGCTCTGATGCAGTAGGATGGTCTGCTTATGCCAAGTCTTACCGCTGGTCCCGGTATCTGCCTTCTGCAATACGGAGGAATGTTTTTTTTTTTAATCAGTTATTTTATTTTATTTTATCTTATTTTATTTTATTCTG
>RJWH01008103.1:0-33533 GCA_004363575.1 Solenodon paradoxus | reverse complement strand
GGGGAGGAAGAAGCACTTTACTGATTTTATTCAGCTGTTCATCATTGGTTGTTTGCCTGGCCAGGTCATGAATCAGGGACCTTGGGATGTTTGAGGACTGCTCCTGGTTTAATCTAGCAGGATGCAAACAGAAGTTTCTTAAAACCACCTTCAGGCTGGTTTCCTTACAGAAACTCACATAACTCACTTAAACCCATTATAGTTAAAATCAGCCAAACATACAAAAGGGTATAGTCCAGGAGGGTTCTAAACTTAAAATCATCTCAAGGTTAGTCTTTCTAGTGTGATCAGTCCACCGGAAATGATTATCTAGTGTGGCTGGTCCTACCCTGAGTCATCACATTAAACTCTCAGGTGTGGCCCAAGGAGCTAACTATGAATAAGATAGACACTCCTGTCTCAGGGGATTTTCCAGTGGTTTAGAAATAACTCCAAGAGCCAGGACAAAGGCCAGAACTCTCTTTTGGCAAGGGCAAACTCCTTACTACACAGGGCCCTCTCCCCTTTTCTCTAAGACTCCTGGATTCTAATATAATAATTAAGAAGTCGTTCCAATAATGACTAAAATCATCTACCCAGTGGGAATTGAGACTCAAACCTGAACTTAGGGTAATTTGTAGAGAGCCAAGTAGTACCATACTTCCTGCAGCAGAATAGAATTTTGAAATGTAAAACCAATGTGATTTTCATTAATGGCCAATCCTTTTTTACACCCCTCTCTAGTCCCTTTCCTTATTAAAATGAGCAGAAAGAGACAAAAGAGAATCATTTACTTTTGTGCTACAAAATAGGCTTCTAAAGCTCTTTGGAGAGCTGATATTCATGAGAGAAAAGGTTTGGGAATGACAAGTTTGGGCATCAAAAGCCAAGGCCGAGAAGTTTTCAGGGTGGATGCAGATCTAGCCTGTCTGATCTCTTCCAGAATCACCTAAAGCTATTTAAAGTCTTCCCAGGACGAGAAGAGAGGAGAGTCAGAGGAGAAAAGGAAACTTTAGGAATGTGCTCCTGAGAGGGGGATTCTCTGATGAACTGTATTACTCTGGGCAGACACTCAGAGGGTCCGCTCTCATGTGCTTTTTGCTGTGAGCTCATTTTTAGTGGGAATTGTCTTCCATCAGAGTCCTCTGTGTGCCCCAGTTGAGAAGGTGTCTCTGTTGAATGGCTTCACATTTGCCTGTGCTCTGTCCCTTGCAAAATCCAGATTCAAGGTCAATTTTTGTTTTGTTTTGATTTGTTTCTTCAAGGAAAGGTGCAGGCAGGAATGATGGCGAGCAGGCAGGCAGGAAGAGAGAGGGCTTGGAAGAAGCATTTTCTTACTTTTCGTTTAGCTGTTCACACTGTGTTTTTCCCCCCTTGGGGCCCCGGACTTGAACCCAGGGTCATGTGGCTTGTGTCCTTCGGAGGCGATTGACCTAATCACTGCTCCATCAGGGCGTGCCTCAACCTCAGTATTAAGTAAGTTTCTCAAAGAGGATACTCATATGCTAAGGTAATACAAACTTATGCTCACCCCCAGACAAAGATCACGCTTGGGGTTCTGGTTTCTGTCGGAAGCACTGTTTCTTCTATTGAGTCCAGGCTGGCACCCTACTTGTATACATTCTATCTCTACTCTCTAAGGACACAGAAACCCTTTCCTGATTCCCAACTTTATTTACAGTCTCAGTAAGGTTTCCGGATTTGACTTGCTCCTTTAACCTGGATTCTAGCCCTGTTCTTGTATCAACAGCACAGCCCCTGACTTTTATCTTCAGGCCTAATACTCTAAAAGCTGCCTGCCTTCAATTCCTCCTCGGTGCTTTGATTCTGACACCCCTTGTTCTTTTAACTCTCGGGGATTTGCTTTTGAGCTCAACTATGTTTAAAAAATTTTTTTTCGTATCTTGTCTAGTGTTTCTATGTATTAGGAGTAGAAGGGATTCCAGTATCTTGCCAGACAACATCAGTTACCAGGACTCGAAGCAACAAATTCTCACCATATCACCAGGCCTACAACAAGGACACTTCTTTACATTACAGAGAGTAAATTACCTCCTCATAGTCCATTCTGGAAAAGGACCTCAGCTTGAGTTTTATGTATCCCGAAGGCTTTTCAAAGCAAAGGAGTCCTCAAAGAGGCATTCAAGTCTCTACTTCAAGGACTTAAGACTTTGTTTCAAAGTTTCGAAAATCTTAGAAACAGTATTTGAGGCAATCTGATGGTCTATGTACTTGAGCCATTCCTTTCCCTATCAGTTTCTGCAAGAGGAAAGCTCTTCTCAAACAACATAGCCCAAGATGGGGGTCCATCTTTGATAGCAGAAGAGATAAGCAACATAAGAAATCTCTCCCAATTCTAGAGATTAACTTCAGAAGATCACAGCTCTTTTTCTGGTCCAGTGTATATTGGCATGCTCATCTTGAAAGTCATCTAGCTTAGGGAAAAAGCAAGGACTTTGAAGTCAGACATCCTAGTGTCAAAGAGTGATTTTCAAAAGTTAAACACGGTTCTTATACAAATATAAAATGGACACATGTCTAATATTTTATTCAACTCATTAATAAGGGGTTGGGTAAGATGGTAACACTGATTCAATAAACATTTTGAAGACCGGAATATTTGTAGGAAAGGCAGTTTGAAGTAAAATTTACTTACAGACAAAACTGACTAATATCCAAAGGACAATGAAACTGCAACTTTGCAATTGTATTTTCTGTTGGACAGAAAAATTACCACGAAACTTCAGGATCTGAACCCTTAAAAGTTAAATGGCAAATTTAGACACAGATATATTGCCTAGATATTTCAATAATCCTTGGGTGATCCTGTCAATATCTCAAGTGGCATCAAAAGGCCATATAATTTCCCCCTTATTTCTCCAGTTTTATATAATGTCTCAACAATAGCTAGGACACCTAGCTATGCAATATACTAGCTTCTGAGAAACTACCTAAATTGAGAGCTCAGTTTCTTCATCTGTGAAACTGGAGTAATTTTATCTATTCTTCCTGCTTTTTTATTTCCCCAGTCCTGGGTCTCAAGCCCCAGTTCATGGTTTTCATAGCCTTTGCCTTACTCACCTGAGTTACAGAGAAGCACCTGATTATTTTTTATTGTATCCTCAACTAATGCAGACTAAACAAGGATAGCCCCTGGGTAGGCAGAAAATGAACTTGGGTTCCTTTTACACCTTGTGACTAGGAGCAGAGACCTGAGAATCTCAAGCTATGGCTCAGCAAATGGGCTGAAGCCTGAATCACTGTATCAGAACTATGGAAGCCTAGAAGGGAATCCAAGTGAATATGAGTAGTCAGGACTACTCAGGAGTAGTCAAAGGGAGAAGAAACCCAGAGATAAAACTAGGAACGTATGGTAGCCAAGACTAGTCTCATACACGTTTGGAGTTCAATAAATAAGTGATGGCAGAAAGGGGACGAGAGGATCTGAACTAAGCTGACCATATGTAACATTTTAAATGGAAGAGTACAATTTTTTCATATTTCTCGACTGTCCTGTTGTTTTAATATAAATGTCAATTTTGTCCCATTTTTAATAAACCAGGGCTGTCTTTAATGTGGGGCAAAAGGGGCAGTGGAGTCGTCCCAGGTCCAATCTGTTGAGGGGGCCCAAAAGCTGCCCCTTTCGCCCCACATTAAAGACATCCCCTGCCGGCACTGGCTGCAGTAGACGGTGGCAGCTACTGCTGTTCCTGCCCCATGAGGAAACAGGAGCCTTGTGGGAAGAGCATTACCCTACTCCGTGCACACACCTGCCTCTTTCTTCAAAGAGACCAGAACACCGCAGAATGGTCAAACTGCAGGTAATTACTTTGAGGACTATTTCTGGCACTGGAGTGGTTATTGGACAATTTTGGCAATGGGATACCTAAGGCAGCGTGTGTTTTAGGGAGAACATTTAGAATGGGGCTTATACGGGAACCCAATTTGGTTTTTGCCTAAGGTTCCAAAATCATTTCACCAGCCCTGGCGGTTTGTATGAAATCCCCCCAGATCACGTCATTACTATTCAGTCATTGATCAGCATCACATATCTCTTACTTGTTGCTGGCCTGGCTGCTTTGCTCCTGCTAAGATTGCTCCTCCTCCTCCCCTCCCCTTATTTCCGCGCAAAACCCTGTCCTGTTTTTGCCATCCTAATATCCTGTTTTTGTCTCAAGGAAATATGGTCAGCCTACTCTGAACCTGAGTAGGTAGCAGCTTTTGTCTTCTATTAGTAAAGCTGAATAGAACAAATCACTAACCTTGGACAATGAATAGCGCCAAGGTTAAAGATAATTTATACCAGGCACCTTGTTTAGTATCTCAAAAGAGCAGGTGTTTAATAAATGGTGGTGATTATACTTTTTATCTACTTTTCTCTCAGTAGAGGTTGTAGGTGAGGCAGTTTTCTTTAAAAAGGACCCTTGAGAATTTGACACACTTGTATAGGAGGTGTTATATTTTCATGACAATGAGGTGGACATCTGCTGTTTCTGCCTGCTATGGCAAACAGAATGATGTGCCATTTGCATCTTCCTTTGAGGAAAAATTTGCTCACCAGCTGCAAGGAATGCCATTAGCTGACAGCCTCTAAACGCAGGGCCTTTGGAATCTACCTTGGCACATAATTGTGATGGCTGCCCTGGCGGGGTAAGTCAGCCAATCACTGAGCATAAATGCCCAACCATTTCTGCTGAACACAGGTGTTCATTAGTGGACTATTTTTGTTCAGTGCTCCCCCTCCCACGCCTCGCCACTGACTTAGCCAGAGCTGCACTGCAATCTGAGCTTCTCTCTGCCCAATTCTACTTCTCCTTCCACTTTTTCATAGGTGTCAGTAAAATCTGATCCCCGTTTGAAGCCTTTGTTCATTCCGTTTCCTCTCTTTCCATTTTTCCCAAGTGTGAAACTACGCCTCCCGTCTCCCCAATAATCTCTTTACACTCCTTAGTCTGTCTTTGCATTTGCTTCCCAGAGGACCTGAACTGGTGCCTTTGGTACTGGAAGTGGTTCTCGAAAGCAGGACAAAAAGTGCAGACTGGTGACTAATCACTCACTACCTAACTGGCAACGAGGACCCTGTCCTGGGTAACGTAGAATATTTAGAGTCCCTGCCTCGTGCTGTGAACTAGTTGCTAAAATTTTTCCTGGTGGTGGTGAGTTGGGAGAAAGCTCTGATGGAGGGAAATGCTCTGGCTGGTACTGGGGAAGGGGGTGGGACATGCCCTGGTAGAGCAGTGGTTGGGTTTGCTGCTTTTGGCCAAGTGCAGTCCGCATACATCCCAGGGACCTGGATTCCTATCCTGGAGCTGGGGAGGGGAGACAACTAAGATGTACAACTGAAATAAAAATAAAAATGCAAAAGTGCTGCTCTCTTTTTCAGCCTGCTTTCCTGCCTACCTTCATGTCTGCCTGCAACTTTCCTTTAAAAACAAGGCAGGAGGTAGAGGGTGAGGAGAGGTGGCAATGCATAGAAGAACAGTGTACTTGTCTGGTTGCTTGTAAGTTTCAACAACCCCTACAGAGACCTAATGAAAAACAGAGGGCAGTAATAAACAATTGAAAAACAGGTGTCCAGAAGTCTTTTTGGTTTACAAAGAGGTCCTTATCTCCCCCAGGGAAAGGAGAAACCGCTTGAAGACAAACACGGAGATTAATACTTAAATTCACTGACTTTAAAGATTGAATGCTTAGTGTAAACAGCCTATTATGCCCTATTTTAGGCATCCTGGGATGAGGACATTTAGCTGGATACGCTTAAAGATTTTGGTTTACCATTGTTAAAGAAACTAAATGAAGCCTAAGATGGAGTTGTTCATGCTAAGGCCCACATCAGCAAAACAAAACTAGTTTCTGCGCTTGGCTCTCTCAGAAAAGGAAGGCCTAGGCCAACCAATCACACGTTACCTGACAGAGCTCTACGACTTCCTTTTGCTCCAAGACTTCCCTTTCCTCCATATAAGAAAAGCAGCTGTGCTCTAGCCAGTCAGGAAATGCACAGTAAACTTCCTTGTTCCTGCTTACTTTGCTCTATAAAACCCTCTCCAGTTGTACACCACTTTGGAATGCCTTTCTATCTGCTAAGATTGGAAGCCGCCCAATTAATGAATCACTAAATAATGTCAATACCATCTCTAACATTTATGCAATTGAATTATTTTTTTTTAACATCAGTTTCCTTTGTACCCTGAGAGTCTTCAGAGGTAGCCCACCTCTCCCTCCCTACTAAGAGCAAGCACGTTCTCTATCTCCATCTCCACCCCCACCCCGCTGCAAGGTAACAGACCCGGCTCAGGCTCTGCCCCGGCTCTTTATCTCCTGGTTGTCAAACCAATAACTAGGATCACAGGGCGGCATAACAGCTGGGGAAGTGCTGATAAAAGAGGAAAGAGATCTTACCCCAACAGAGCTGCAAGACCTGTTAAGTATGTGCCTGTCGGAGCAGGGGGGGCTGTAAAGGACTGCAGAATGGAAGAGTTTATTGATTTAACAAGCTGGCAAGGAACCCCTGGGGAGAACTGAAGCACAGTGAAATACCTCCATACATCCGGAGGATGGGGAAGGAGAGGAACAACCAAGATGAACAGCTACATAACTAAATAAAAATGAGTCTTCCGCCTCTCTCTGCCTGCCTGCCTCCCTTTCACCTTCATTCCTGCCTGCACCTTCCCTTGAAAAACAGTGAAATGCCTAAAATGCAATAACAAATGGTAGCCCAAGAAAAAACAAGTCTGAGAAAAGCGGGCAGATAGGAATGCAAATATTATCTGAGACCAGATGACTCGGCACACCCTGTGGCTCAGATGACTAAGGTGCAGGCCATTTAAAGCTCACGGACCCAACCTGAAGACCTAGGGTCAGGGTTAGGGATGGGGAGAGGCTGAAAAAAATTTAAAGGAAAAAAAAAGACCAGGTGACTCACCAGTAGGTGAAGTAGATTATGCCCCTTGGAAAATTCCAGAGAACGCACCATTCACCAAGACCATCAGAAATGCACTGGGAAGCGAGGTGCCAGACTTACTAAGACATTTAGTGGTGGTTTCCTCTGCATGCAGACCAGGATTCACAAAGTTTGGCTTATTAGTAGCAAGGGAGCTGGTGGGGCTGGGACCTAAGAGCAGTTGAGGCCAGGTGGTGGTGCTTAATCCCAGAAGCCTTGCGGGGTGTGATGGTCATCATGACCAGAAAGACTTGACTAGAAGAGAATTATAAGGATACTTAAAAACGACACCTCCTGATGCACCCTGGTGGAGTAGCAACTGGGATCAATTCACTTACAGGGAACAACCAAGATGAACAACTAAATAAAAAAAAACTAAAATGCTTCCTCCTCTCTCCTGCCTGCCTTTGCTTTTCTTCATTCCTGCCTGCACCTGTCCTTTAAAACAGACAACAACAAAGAAATTATAGCTCCCCGTGGACAAAGCTTTCTCTCAGTAATGACAACCCTGGCCGGCCGGCAGTAGCATATACGGCAAAGGAGCAAATATGGATATGTAGAAGGCTGAGAGTGTTGCTCCGACAAAATGTCATGACCTGTTGCCCATTTCCTGAACCTGAGCCACTTTGCAGAACTAGAACTCATTGAAAGAAGTGGCCAGGAAGCCATGCCCTTAGGTCCCTAGGTGGAGGGAACCTGCAGCAATATGGCAAATATAGACCACAATTATTCCCCCAGTGCTTTCTCAAAGGAACTAGCTGTGCTTTTTCGTAGGTGACTGTACACTAGGGAAAGGGAACTTTGCAGACATTTTGAAGACAATTTGACAGAGCCTCTGAGTTGACATTGCTATACAGAGACTCAGGGCATCATCATGACCCTCTGTTAGAGGGAGATATGGAGGTCAAAATTAACTTACAATGCCTCTATGTTTTATGTTTTTAATCAACCTACCTGGTAGTAAATGTCCTAGTCTTTTGATGTATAATTGACATTGATATACTTGGCAATTGATGGAGCCCCATATCGCTACCTGAACTGTGTGTGGGATGAGAGCCAGCACACTGGGGAAGATCAAATGGCGGAAATACAACTCTTCCTCAGCCCTCTACTTACTCACTTACCCAACTCCAACTACCAAGATAGTGAACTTAAAACAATATTGTATCCCAGAAGACAATGGAGATTATTTCTACCCTTAAGGATCTCAAAGGATCTCATGAATTCTTTGTTAGTTTGGTCCCTGCAGAAACTGGGTACATCTTGGGGAATGATTATTGACTGCTACATGCTAGGCCTATTCATAGTTGCATGGCGGACATGGTACTGATGTTAGAGAAGATGAATATGGCCTCAGGTACATGAGATGCAACCATTGATTTAGCAAATAAATTATTTTCAGGAAAGAGTATCAAAAACAGTTCCTATTTACCTGGAATGAACAAACACGCATTTACAGTTTTGCTACAAGCCTATGTTAACTTGCCTGTCCAAAGACATCTGGGAAGTCACATAGAATATCACCTTGGTCCATTACATTGGTGACATTATGCTAATTGGAAAGTTTAAAGAAGAAGAAGCTGGCAAGCTGGTGACCAAGGTAAGTCGCATGAACTCCAGAGTGTGAGAGATAAACCCTATACTTCAGTAAAAATGTTAAGGGTACAGTGGTTGGGAAATGCTGGGACATCCTCTGCAGAGTAAAAACTGAGTAACTGCTAAATCTTTATCACAAAGAAGGAGCCATAACTTGTTGTTACTTCTTTGAACTCTGGAGGCTGTACCATCCTTACTTCAGAATGCTGTTTTGGTCATGTATTGGATTACTTGAAAGACTGTCAATTTTGAATCAATCCAGAGAAAGAAAGGGATCTTCAGCAGGTCCACATCATAGTCAAGCAAACTCTATGGTGTTAGAAGTTATCAATAGAGTAGTGAAAAATATGTAGTTTAGAGTTTATGCCAAGATCCTATAGGAGAATTACAATAGGTCTTTGTTATTCTGGAGTAGGCTACTAGGCATTGATAGAGATGGAATAAATTAATCTGGGGACTCAAATTACCAAGTATCAAGAAATACCTATTAGGAGCTTAGTTTTCAGATGCACAAAATCATAATGTGGAGTAGACCCTGCAGCAATCCACCATAAGATGGAAATGGCACACCCAGAATCAAACTCATGCAGGCCCAGAGAAATGAATAAGATACTTGAGCAGGTAATCTAAACTCCATATCAGCCATCATAGGGGTACCAGCAACCTTCGCTTAGCTCACAGCTACGATGGGTCCTAAATGACTCATCAACTGTAAACAGAGATGAGGAGAAATTGAACTTTGATCTCTACATATATCCTACAAAGTAAGTTGATGGAGAATCATATTTATTGTAAGCCTCTAAAGTTAGAAAAGTAACTACTACATTACCGGAAACTGATATAGTTCGAAGCTGAAGCTGTGAAGCAACAGTCTTAGTAGAGAAAGAGTAGTACTTCAAAATACAAAGGCTGTGAGCTGTTGGCAAAGACAACATAGAGGTATTGTCGCCTCACTCAAACCCATTATATCAGATGTCTTCAAAGGAGCTGCCATTAAGTTGAGGAGAGGTAGGGAATAGGCAGAACATAAGTCCACCAAATAAAAGTCAAGAATTTCGACAATTAAGAGCTCTAGCCAGAGTTCTGATTGTGATTTAGTTGTGACTTTTACACGTGGGACTGAGCAGAAACGAAATTGAAAGACTACTAAATGTCTGTGGCAATGACACTGTCAAAGAAATCTCAAGTTTGGGTGGCTTGAAGAATTAAAACAATCACTGAGCCAAAGAATTTTCATGAGAAGGAAGTGGCTCAAAAACTGGGCAGCCCACTCCCCTCAAGAAGGCATTCTCCACAATTCCTACCTAGATATAGCCATGATATTATAAGTACATGGAGGTGGATAACTTGATCTTTAATTTTAAGTGCCTGGACCATTGAGAGACATACCCCAACTTGATCCCTGTAGTACTGTAATGGGTAGGACTTATGTGTGATGAATGCACATTAGTATTCATTCTCTCCTTCCTCTTCACTAATAGAATTTACATATTTTAGTGGGACATGTGCATGTCTGAAATAGACTACATTTTTCAGCCCTTATTACAGGTAGGTGAACTTTTGACTAAGTTCTGGTCAATAGACCACAAGTTTAAGTATCAACATAAAGGGGAAAATAAGTATCTTCACTTCTGTTGGTTAGAACGAGGATGTGAAGACTGACGCTCAAGCAACCATTTTGGGTCAAGATGTCGGCAGCCATGTTTTAAGGATGGTCAACCAAGTTAGGCAGAATCTGGGTCTCTGATAATTGTGGGATCTTTTGTTCAAGATTGCTTAGTGTTTTGCCTATAGGAGAGAGAACTAAACTTCAATATGCTTTAAGCCAATATTTTTTGAGTTGCTATCACCTGCAATCCATCCTAATCGTGATGCAGGATCATTTGTCAAAATAATGATGTTTTAGAGCAATTGATATTGAGAATTATCTGATGATAATTAGATAACAGAACTAATTGCCTATGGATATTTCTGCAAGTTCATGTGAATGAAGAAACATACTGATCTTCCTAGTCTACAATGGGAGTAAAAGTAAGAGAGTATGATTCTATGTTATCTAACAGAAGTTTGCGAATCATCAAGATACAAAGTGAGGAGAAGGGTGGTATACTGTAGACTTACATTGCACCATTTAAAATCATTGACTTATGTATCAGGACATTTGAACAGACCCTGACTGTCACAATGGTGCTAAGGCATGGGCCTTAGTAAATATGGGGGCCATATTGAGATCACAGAATTGCCATGCATATCTGACAGCTAGTGGTTAAGGAACTGTCAATTAAATTAAACCTGCAAATAACTTGTTCTTTTGTTTAAGAGAAAGGCAGGTAAGTAGGAACGAAGGAAGAGGAGGAAGAAGCATTCTCATTCTCATTTATTTGTTCATTTTGATACCCCCACTTCACCACCCTGTTGGGAGCCTTGGCCACTGACTCAGCTGCCTGAGCCACCGGGGCATGCCGTAACTTGTTATTCTTTATAGATGTCACCAACAGTTAAAACAGAGAATATTTAACTCCCTCTGTGGCTCATGTGGTTAAGGCATAGACTATGAAAGCCATGGATCTGGGTTAGAGGCCTGTGGCCAGGGGTGGCAAGAAGGAAGGAAGGAAGGGAGGAAAGGAGGGAGAGAGGGAGGAAGGAAAGGAAGGAGGGAGGGAGGGAATGAGAAAAGAAGGAAGGGAGGAAGGGAAGGATGATAATACATACACACAAAAATAGTTTATTAGTAGTCATTCCTGCTCCTGTGAAATATTGTCTAAACAATCCTGTATGTTATTTGTTAAGTAGGAACATATAGTGAGTTTAAATTGAGTGACCAGTCAACAAACAGGTCTGTGGTTTGGGGTCAATTAGAGAATTGCCCATAAAAATCATCTGATACTATATAAAGGAGGGCTTAATAAAATTATAGGCAGTTAGCCATGGATTATAAAAGTTGAGTTAAGGAAGCTTTCTGAGTGTCAGCTGAAATCCAAACATGTCTGTTTAATCTCATTACCAGATTCAAAATAGGGATGCATTACGTCCTCCAAACTATTTTCAGAGTTACAGAGGCCTAACCTAGGGCAAGTGTATATTATAACAAAGACATACTTTACTTATGCAATTTTCTATTAATATATAATACATATTAATATATTTATTGTTTTTATTGTTTGATAATGTTGTCTTTATTTAAAATATTTTAAAACTTATTATTGTACTCCAGTAATTTCCTAGGTAATAAGTTTGTAATGAGGGTTAACTTTAATACGATCACCTGAATGACCTCTTCCGTATCTCATTTCACATGGCACAACATTAACCTGGTTAAAGTTTTGTTTTGTTGTGTTTTGTTGCATCCCAACAGTACTTGTTAAACCAGAAATGGGAAGGGCGAGGCTCACACTTACCAAAACATGGAACATGATTTTAATTTCCATTGGTCTGTTGTTAGAAATGAAAGGGGGAAGATTCTCTCTTCAGGCACTTGACAATTTCAAGAAACAGTAGGAAATTACTAATGGAGTTTTAAAATACTCTTGCCCTGGATTACTTTTCTCAACTTCAGTTTATTTTTAAAGGGAAGGTGCAGGTGGTAATGAAGGCGAGTAGGCAGGCAGCCAGCAAGAGAGAGGAGGAAGAAGCATTTTGTTAGTTGTTCATTTTGATTGTTATCCCCACTGTGGACTGTGCTGGGTCGGAGGTGGCAGACCTAACACCTGCTACTCCGCCTGTGTGCACATTATCTCAATTTTGTCATCTCTCCATCCCAGCAGACTAATTAGTCTTCAGGACCAGTTAAGTCACCAGTTGAAGTGACAGAAAACTTGTACTCTGTCTACAGAGTTCACAATACCTATGGTAAAATACGTAGCGCTGACTTCAAGGGTATAGACAATATATTCCCAAGATTCATCACGTTTCTTATGACTCAGCAAAATGAAATTTAAGTTATTGGCATTTTGTTGAAACTTTTTACATTTAAGCAAACAGAGCTCTCTTAGAACAACTAGCATCTGGAGAACCAGCTCTGGCGGCCTTGTCAGTTATGATGTGAAGGATTCCAAAGACTATAAATGAAGATTGCTGAAACTGATAAATAGAGAAAAACAATTTCAGCACTCTTGAAGTATAAATTGGAATATTTTTCTGAAGGACAACTTGGCACCAAGTATTAGAGTTTTAAGAAGTGCACTTCTTGGTGTGCCCTGGTAGAGCAGCAGTTAGGTCCTCTGCTTCTGGCAAGTGAAGTCCACATACATCCCAAGGACCCCGGTTGGTGTCCCAGGGCTGAGGGAAGCAATCAAGATAAACAACTAAATCAAAGTAAAATACCTCTTTTTTTCTCTTCCTGCCTGCTTGCCTACTGACCTTCATTGCTGCCAGCACCTTTCCTTAAAAAACAACAAAAAAACGGCTTCAATTATTCTTGGTATTGTGTATCAATTTTTTTTGAAAGGAAAGGTGCAGGCAGAAATGAAGGTGATTAGGTGGGTAGGCTGAAAGTGGAGGAAGAAACATTGTAGTTTATTTTTATTTAGTTGTTCACACTGGGTGTTTCCCCTTGGACCTGGGACTCTAACCAGGGGTACATGGTTTGGCCTTCGGAGGCGAGTGACCTAACCACTGTTCCACCAGAGCGAACCACTGCCATAAGAATTTTAGAATCAGCTTTGTGAGTTCTGCAAAAATCAAAAGAGCTAAGAAAAGCAAAAGATAAATCCATTCCCAACCTCACCCCAACAACTGCAAAAACAAACAGAAAACATGCTAAAAACTTTTTGGAGTTACTTTATTTTGGAGGAAATAATGTCTTTCCAATAATGAGTTTCATATCTATGGGAGATTACATAATTATTCAAGATATTCACTTCCCCTTTCTAGGAGAGCTTTTTATGTCCATTTAAGGGAAGCTTTGACCATATGACTTCCTTTAACCAAGCTGACATAAGAAGTGTTGACAGGCTGTAATTAGGCTAACCATATTTCCTTGGGACAAAAAATGGGGCATTGGGATGACAAAAACTGGATAGGGTTATGTGCTGGCAATTAAGGGGAGGGGAGAAGGTGGAGCAATCTGAGCAGGAGCAGAGCAGGCGTGCTAGGAACAAATATGTACTATGTGATGACATAGCAGTGATGTGTGGTCCAGTGAGACTTCATGCAAATGTTCAGGGCCAATGCAAGGAATTTTGGCACCTTAGACAAAAACCACTTGGTGCCCCTATAAGCCCCACTCTAAAGGTCCTACCTAAAACCCATGCTGCTTTAGCCATCCCTGTGCCAGAAATGCCCCCAAAACTCTCACTGTGCCAGAGATAAATCCTAAATGACAGAAATAACCCCCATAGTACTTACCTGCAGCTCGACCATGCTGCAGTGTTGTGCTCCCTTTGAAGAAACAGGGGTACATGGGGTGAGGAGGGAATCCTCTTCCCAAAGCTCCTGTTTTATCACAGGGGGCAGGAACGGCAGTATCATTTATGGCCAACTGCAGTCAGTGCTGGCAAGGGCTGTCTTTAATGGGGGCCAAAGTGGGCAGCTGCTTTTGGGGCCCCTCAACAGAGTGGGCCTGGGGTTACTCAACTGCTCCTTTTGCCCTGCATTAAAGACAGTCTTGGTTTATTAAAAATTGGACACAATTGACATTTATATTATAATAACAGGACAATCGGGAAATGTGAAAAAAAAAAAAAAAAGGTACTGTCCTGTGAAAAATGATACATATAGTCAGCCTCACTGTGCTATAATCGAAAAAGCATTTGTTAATTGGGATCATGATTGGTGGCTACTACCAAGGGGGCTGTTCCAACCCACCAGGGTCAGGGAATATGGAATTATACTAATAAACTTTCTTTTAAAGGAAAAGTGTAGGATAAGAATGAAAGTGGGTGGGCAGGTAGAAAGAGAGTGGAGGAAACATTTATATATATATAGATATAATTTAGTCTTTTTTTTTTTTTGCTTTCTTCCCTGCCCTGGATGTGAACCCTGGTCTCTAGGATGTAGGTGGACTGTGCTCAGGCAGGAGGCAGCGGACCACATCGCTACATCACCAGGGTGCACTTAGAATGGGGAATTTTTAACAAGTCAAGCAGGGATGTGGCTTGAGCTTGGGTTACTTGCTTTAAAACTTTTGGATTGGTTCTAGTCCCTATTTGTTTTTACAATTGGTTGACAAGTGTCTTCCTACAGAAGCCCTGCAGAGTAGGGTCTCCTGTTTACTTCATAGTCATGATGAAGAGAAGCCTGGAATTGCTGTGTCAGGCTGCACTCCACAATTTACCGAGAATTCGCAACATGGTGTTTAGAGACAACATGAAATCTGTTTGATTTCAAGTATGTTCCACAGAATTAACCTGTACTGCTTTAGGGGCCTGAAAGATTTTCAGTCTAAAGTGGAACCAGAGGATATCAAATGGAGCATCTTCAAGTGTCCTCAGGAAAACACAATTAAAGGACTGACAAGGATTGAGAGACTGATTTCCCAGATATGCCTGATCTAGAGACATAAACAAGAAATGACCAAGTTAGACTGGTCTCACAAAATGGGCTAAATTGAACTTTGGTCTCCATTTGGACTCTTTTCTTTCTTTGCGTTCCCTGCCCATAAACCCAGCTTACACCAAGCCCTCAGTGGACTCATCTGCAGCTTGCTACGGTTTGTGTGTCCCAAATTACCATTCCTTTGCTCTTCCCAAATAAACTTCTTTCTCTCTTTTTTCAATGTTGAGTAGCCTCAGTTTACCTCTTTATTTGGGACAACTGAATGAATCTTGAAGAGCCGTCACTTGGATCTTGCTCTGCCAGGAAAGCAGCAATGGCTTAGATGGCCATGTTTTCTGGGGCCAGTAGACCAGAATAAACACCAGAATGAACACATTAGTGTCAAGCTGCAAATGTAACAAAAGCAAAAACTCAGCTTTGTTGTTGGAAGGCACTGAACTTCTGTATGGTGTATCACTTTTGGGAAGCCTAAACTGATTAAAGCAGACATCTAGTACCAGAATGGGGTGTTGCATAAAAAACCCAACAACATACAGTTATGTCATTGGAGTGGTGTATACAAAAGGAATATTTATTAACAGCTGGAGGCATACATTCATATTATAAATTGGCAGATATCTTGTACAATGCCATTAGTGATACCTTGGAAGGGCAGACATACAGAAGGAGCCTGTGGGTTTAAGAGGGCAGGAAACAAAATCTTTAATAATGTGCCTTGACGCCTATTGGTTGCATTTGGAGAGATACTGAAGATAAGCTATATGCCTGGTCAAGATTTGGCCTTTTTGGAAGCAAAAATGAGAGGAAGTAGAGCGAGGTCTGAGCTTGGTGACTTGTTAGAAATAGAAGCAACAGATTCTTTCCTTCCCCAAGAGGCTGAAGCAGGCAGGAGTGAAGGCCAGTAAGCAGGCAGGCAGGCAGGCAGGCAGGAAAAGCGAGGGCAAAGAAAGAGGCATTTATATATGTAGCTGCACACTTTTGACAGTCCTCCCCACCCCCACACACCTGCCCCTGGTCACGAACTTGCACTCTTAGACTCCATGTGAGCTGCACTGACCAAGAGGCACAGAGTTAATGCCTGAGCCACCAGGATGTGATTTTTAATTTCTTTCGAGAGGGAGGAGCTAAGGAAGGAAGGGACGTTTATATTTATTCATTTGCTTATTTGGTTTTTTTTTTTTTCTCCCAGCCCTGGATCAGCAATCCAGGAATCTGGTCATTTGATTTTACGTGGTCCACACCCCAACCTTCAACTGCCTGTGCCATAAGGACTGCCCCGACTGTCATTTTGATGTCGATCATCTGTTGTTTTTTTTCTCTTTGGTAATGTGACTGAAACTAACTACATAATCAACAACCCCATTTTCTCTTCTCTTCTTAAGCCGGAAGCTCACAGACATGTCCCTGTTCTCTCACATCTAAGTGGAGTCATGTAACTCGTGGTTCTCGCTGATGTAATGCGAAAGGAGCGATGTGTCACTTCAGATATGAGGCAGGTAAGAGCTGGTGTGTGTCTTATCCACATTCTCTCTTTTCTTATCTTGTGACTGGATACAGCATTTCCAGCGGAAAAATACCAGGATCACGGTGACCTTGAAAACACAGACAAGATCTTCAGAAAGGCCATGTGAAAGGTTTTCCTCCCCCGTCAACTTTATTGAGATATAACTGACAATCTAACATTGTGCATCTAACATTTACGGTGTGCAACCTGCAAAATGATCACCGCCATATACCTTCATCATCACATAACTACCATTTTGCTTTTGTAGTTAGAACATTTAAGACCTACTCTTTTAGCAGATTCCAATTATATATAACACAGCATTATTAATTATAACAACCACGCTATACATTAGATCTCCAGAATTGAATCATGTTTTTCCCTCTCCTGCTCCAGGTCCTGAACCCAGGTCCCCAGCTTTCATAGCCAGCGCTTTAGCCACCTGAGATACAGAGGGGAGCTTATTTATCTTGTAAAAATGTTTGTGCTTTTGACCTACATCTCCCCATTTCCTCCACCCCCTAGTTCCTGGCAACTATCATTCTACTGTTTGTCTCTGTGTGATAGACTTTTTTAGATTCCAGAGATAGGTGAGATTATATAGATTTTGTCTTTCTCTGCCTGATTTAGCATAATTCCCTCAAAGCTCATACATATTGTGGTTAAAGTCAGGATTTCCTACTTTCTTATGATTAATATTTCAGTGTGTGTATATGTGTATGAATATATATAGGTATATACACACATATATGCATCCATAGACATATATACATACATACCTTTACATATATATATATATATATATATATATATATATCACATCCGAAAGACTTAAACACTCAGTAGGTCTATGACATGAACAAGAAATAAATCTTCTGTGTTGTCAAACCACTCAGATTTGAAAGTTTTTTGTTATAGCATCTAACTTGACTTACCTTGAATAGTAGAGTCAGTAACTAAGATTTTTAAAAAATCTTTGAAATGTTGCAATTTCACAACAGAATATCTGATTGCGGATTTATATTTTTCTGGCTGCTACTCAAATGCACTTTTAAAAAAGAACACTAAATCCATTTTTTAAAGGAAAGGTGCAGGCAGGAATGAAGGTGAGTAGCCAGGCAGGCAGGAAGAGAGGAGGAAGAAGCACTTTATTTTATTTAGTTGTTCATCTTGGTTGTTTCCCTGGGTCCTGGGTCTTGAACCTGGGTCCTTGGGATGTATGTGGACTGTGTCCAGTAGCCTTACCTGCTAGGCCCCTAGGGTGTGTCTCAATTTTTACTATTTTTTTTTTTTTTTCAAAAGAAAAGTGCAGGTAAGAATGAAGTGAGCAAGCAGGCAGGCAGGGAGAGGAGGAAGAAGCACTTCCTTTATTTTTATTTAGTTGTACACTTTGGTCTCCCAGGCCCAGGAGGTGAACCCAGGTACTTGTGTATGTGGCCTGAGCATCAGCTGGAGGCCAGCGACCAAACTACCACTCCACCAAGGTGCACCGCGTCAGTCCTTTAATATAGGACAAATCTAAATGTTATTTTTCCAAATACTGTTTTTTATTTCCTCCTCTCTCTTTTTTTCAAACCCTACCAGACATATTATGTAACTTTACAATCTATTTCCGTAATCTTATCTTCTCTCTGATACTTTTTTATTATTGTTAAATATACATAATATAAAAATTTGCCATTTTGCATTAAATGCATTCACAATGTTGTATAACCATCACCAGTATCCATTTCCAGAACTTTTCAGCGTCCCAAGCAGAAACTCTGTACCCATTAAATAATCACTCCTTTTATTCCTTCCTCACAGCCTCTGGTAACCTTTATTGTCCTTTCTGCCTCCATGAATTTGCATATCTTAGAGGCCTCATAAAAGTGGAATCGTTACAATATTTGTCCTCTTGTGTCTGGCTAATTTCATTTCATATAATGTGAAGGTTTATCTATTTGAAGTACGAATTTCCTTCTTTTTGCCCTTATGGTCCTCTGCTGCCTTTTGTCCAACATCCAGAAATTATTGTTTCAGATATTTTGATCTGCTTGGTAGTTGTTTATGATGGGGAGGGTATGTTGATCCCTAGTTATTCCACCACTGCTGGAAGCAGAAATCTTTGTCTTTGAGATGTCTTTTTTAAAGGAATGGTGCAGTCAGGAATGAAGGTGAGTAGGCAGGCTTGCAAGAAGAGAGGAGGAAGGAACAGCCCATTTATTTTTATTTAGTTCTTCACACTGGCTGTTCCCTGCATGCCTGGACATGAACCCAGGGATATGTGCCTGCATCCCTCAGAAGTGACTAACTTAACCGCTGCACCACTAGGGCACGCCAATCTTTGAGATCTGAAAGCTTCTTTTTGTCCTGAAGAGCCTAAATATAAAGAGAAATACTTTTCCAGTAATTCTTGTATGATGCCTATCTGGAGAAAATCCGGGGTTAACTGTGTCTTTCTTGAATTACTGAGAAAGATCAGTTTGGAGCAATTAAATTTGGAAGAGAAGAGAGATTTGCTTGTAGACCTGAGAACAGTTTCAGGCGTCATTAGGGGAAAGAAGGCGTCTCATATGATAAATGCCAGCGATACTCTGCCCCATGCTCTCTTGGCTTACCTGAGTCACTTGAAGTGATGATGGGCATTCCCACAAGTAGCTTCCCTCTGCAAAATATTTATATATCTCCACTTTTTTGGCCAAGGGCTCTTCCTGGCACTGTCAAAAGTGTGCCCAGCTTCATGCCTCGCATGTGCTTCCTAGGACCATCTTCCAAATAATCTGTCAAAATCCTCGTTTGAGGGTCTGATTTTAGGAAAACCCAAGATAATCTATCTAATTTACTGTTTGTGGTATATAGACTCTTACCAGAACAAACTTCCTGCAAAGACTAGGCTTGTCTATGATGATAAAAGTATATGGCAAAATTAAATGTATGGGTTCAAAGACATGTCTTTTCTTACTCATTCAATGAGTCTCTTCTATACAGATCCATCATTGGAGTTGATAGAACTGGGTCTATACTTCAGTGCAAACCCTGGACGGGAACGGCAGGAGATTCGTGTGGTTGCAAAATTTCAGAAGCCTACTCAAATTAGCTGTCTTAGTGTGTTCAGGCTACTCTAACAAAATACCACAGACTGGGTGGCTTATAAACAACGGATTTTTTTCCTCACAGTTCTGGGGGCTGGGAAGCCCAAGATTAAGGTGCTAGCAGATTCATAATGGTACCTGGTGAAGACCCACTCCCTGGTTCATAGATGGCACCTTCTCAGTATGTCCTCATGTTGTAGAAGGAACAAAGGATACCTCTGGAGTCTTTCTTTTTCATTTTTTAAAAGGCAAGGTGCAGAGAGGAATAAAGGTGACAGGCAGGAAGAGAGAGGAAGAGGAAGCATTTATTTTATATTTTTAATTTAATTGTTCTGCCTGAACCCGGGATGTGAACCCAGGTCCTTGGGATGTACATGACCTGTGCTCCAGAGGAGGTTGACCTAACCGCTACTCCACCAGGGCACACCTCTAGAATCTCCTTTATAAGAACACTAATCCCATGTATGAGAGCTTCACCCTCATCACCTAATCACCTCCCATCTACTAACATCACTTTGAGGGGTTAGGATTCAATATATGGATTTGGGGGGCATTCAGGCCACAGCAGTAGCTTAATCAGAAGGGAACATCTATTGACTCATAGAGTTGCAAGATGCACCCGGGCCTCACGGATACTTGAGTATGATTGCCAATATTTCTTTTTCCCCCCTCTGAATCTTTGCTTCTTTCATTGCTTCTTACTGGATCTTCTCTCATTGCAGATGACCTCTCTTCCTCTTTCCCACCCTAAAAACTAATATTTATGAAGCTTCTACAATATTCTAATTGCTTTACACGGAATATTACTTTTTTCTTAACTGTTTTATTGTAATGAGAATGAAAACAACATACGTTTGTGTCATATATCAAAACTTTAGGCATACCGTGGAAGTTTTAAGTCTTTTTTCTTACACAATTATTTTTCATGTTTTTATTGTGTGTGTATTTGTGCTTATAAATACTATGCATTTTATATATTTTTTTTTTAAAGGAAAGGTGCAGGCAGGAATGAGGACAAATAGACAAGCAGCAGGAAGAGCGAGGAGGAGGAAGTGCTTTATTCCTTTTTATTTAATTGTTGTCACTGGTTGTTCCCCCTGGTCCTAGGTCTTGAACCCAGGACCTTGGCATGTATGTGGGACTGCTCCCAGGTATACTAGACCTCTAGTTCACCAGAGTGTGCTCTGTTTAATGTTTTTCTACCGAGAGGAAGAAAGGAAGGGAGAGGAGGAAGAAGCATTTTAAGAGGGAAGAAAAAGGAGGAAGAAACATCCTTATTAATTTAATTGTTCATCTTAGTTTTTCACCTCAGTTCCAAGTATTGAACCCCCGTCCTTGGGGTTATGTGGTTTTCACACCAACATCTCAGCCACCTGAGCCTCAAGAGGACATCCTTCATTTAACTTTTCCAGTTTTATTGAGATATAATTGACATAAGAACTATGGAATATTTCACTTTATAGTCAAGTAAACTAATGAGTTAGGTGCTCGCATATTCCTCATATTCCATGTCTGTGATCATGGGTGCATCACTTAAATTTCTCTGGGGCTTAATTTCCTCATTTATAAAATGGAAATACTGTGAGCATCTACCTCCTGGATTTGATATGATTAAACCAGATGCTGTGAGTGTAACGTGTAACACAGTGTCTACAGTAAGTGCTTAATAAATATTAGCTGCTATGACTGTTTGCAGAGTGTCATCATCAAAGCAAAGCAGATAGCTAGTTCTCCTTTCCATGTGCTCTCTTTCAGGTAGTATTTTTATTTTGTTCAAGGTTGCAAGTGATTTATTTTTTTAAGGAAAGGTGCAGGCAGGAATGAAGGTGAGTAGGCAGGCAGGCAGGCAGGCAGGCAGGCAGGTAGGCAGGAAGAGAGAAGAGGAAGAAGCATTATTTTGTTTCCATTTTAGTTGTTCACACTGGTTGTCCCACACCCAGAACTCAAACCCAGGGGTATGTGGCCCGTGCTCCTTCGGAGGCAATTTACTTAACTGCTACTCTACCAGGGCATGCATGCAATTGGCTTAAGAAAATCAAACTATATTAGGGTAAAATTATTCAGTATAGAAAGAAGCAAGGAAGAAAGAAGCATAAAATATCAAACATTCTGAGTTCAATTGCCCTAGGGATAGCCTAAGACATGATCAAGAGTGAGAAAGGATTATGAAAAGGTATTCCAACTTGCAGAATTCCCCTGATATTCCTGAGGACCTTATTTCTGATTTTAAGTTGAATACCACATATTTTCCTCTTCATTTTAATTCCAGATCGTGGACCATTTGGGCTGACTGTGACCTGAATATGTTAGTCGTGTGGTCAGTGTTTTTTGAGGAAACCACCTTCTAATTAATTTTGTGTAACGCAAGAAGAAAAATGAAGCCTAAAAAGAGTTTTGAAGCCTAGAAGAAAAATCACCCACTTTTATAGCTAATGCAAATTTCTGCAAAAGGGAACCGTGCCCTAGAGCAATAAGGTATATTGTTAAAGAATACCATGTCCAAACAACTTGATAAATTCAGATTTTAGAATCATCAGTAGTGCACTTTGTTTATGCCTTTTCCCCCAAAAGTTTGAAGAAATACTAAGTTCCAATTAAGAAGATATTATCTATTATGAAACAATTGTTGAACTATCACCTTATATTTTTAAAGAGCTTTCCTGTTTTCAGAGAGCATTTTTTTTCTTGTTTCCCTCCCTTTATGACTGCCTACGTGAAATACATGAGGACTATCCGTAAACACAAAACGAGGAGGAATGCATGATGATGTAAGAATATTCCTGCCCCGACCAGTAAAGATTCCACTGGGGAGTGGAAGGGGTAGAATTTGGAGAAGAAAATGAGACAGTTAGAGATAAGGGAGTATCTCTAAGAGATTACTAGAACTCCCCACCCCGTAGGATGGGTCTGGAGTGGGAGGAGGTAGTGCAATCCTCAGATAAGTTTGGAGTGGGGGTGTCTGAGGGTGAAAGGAAGAGTGCCACACAACTTAGTTGCAGCCAGGAGATTGGAAGTCTCTCAGGGAAATCTCATCACAGAACAGAGGTCCCTTCTCAATAGATGTACCTCATTTTATTGTCAGTGTCCCAGCACATCAGCCTGCTGTGGGGAGAACAGCTGAGTGTCCCTAAACCTCTGAGAATCCGAGGGAGCATCAGTGGGCCCGAAGGTGCCTGTGGTCAGAATTTTATTCTGGTGACCACAGGCCATGGTGGGATCGTGAACTTCTGTCATGAATGCCAGAACTCAATGACAAAGACCAGATCAAATTTCCATTAATCCTGGTTGAAGATACGACTTTTGTATCTAGACACTTTCTTCAGAGTGAAGCCTGATTTGTTGTAAGTCACCCAGAAAGAACCTAGCTTACATTCAGGGAGAAGAATATTACTCAAAAGAGTCTGGGTTTTAAGTTGGAAAAGGCTGAGTTATCTCAAATTAGCCAGATTATACTGCTGACTTCCTTGGGGGCAGTTGAATAGCTGAATAAATAGTTAAGAAGAAAGGAAGAAGGTTACATCAGGTAATATGAAAGTTTAATTATTTTAAATAACATACCTTTACAACATATTAATTATTTAAAGAATTCCTATAGTGATTAAATGGTGAAAAATTGTCTCATAATTAATGAGTTTTCAAATTTCCAGTGAAATATTTGTATATCAGATTTTTAAATTACATTTTTGCACACTCAGATTTGGGGATTATAATATATTTTTTAAAGGAAAGATCCAGACAGGAATGGAGGAGAATAGGCAGGCAGAAAGAGAGAAGAAGAAGCAGCACTTTATTTTATTCTTATTTAGTTGTTGACAGTAGTTGTTCCCCTCAGACCCGGGTCTTGAACCTGGGACCTTGGGAGGTTTGTGGGACAGCACCCAAGGTGTATTAGACCACTAGGCCACCAGGACACTTCTGGGATATGAATTTAATATATATTACCTTTCTCATTTGTGCAGATAAATCTTGTATTTCCATATCTCATGGAAGAAGGACTCATTTTGGAGGGATTGCAAGATGGATCTCTCTCTCTCTCTCTCTCTCTCTCTCTCTCTCTCTCTCTCTCTCTCTCTCTCTCTCCCTCCCTGTGTTGTATGTTGTGTGTGTGTCTGTCTCTCTCTGTGTCTATTATTGCTCAGGTCTCTAAATTAGCTCCACCCCTAGTATTCTCCATATCTGAATCAATATATCTTATTTTTTCTTTTAGTTCATCTGTTCTAAGATACTCTTTTTTTAATTTAAATTTTAGTGAGTAACTTTTATTTACAAAATAATATAAACTCATATGTACACGTTCACCATTCCTCAAATATATATGGCAACACATAGAACTGTCATTTTCCCCCAGAATTAACCTATAAATTTAGCATGTCAGTTATGATTTTGATAAAGTGATACTAAACCTAATGTAAATGAGATGATGTATAGGCATAACAAAGTATTTTTTGAAAAATAGGAATAATCATGAGGGATTTACTCTACCAGACATAAAACATTCTATAAAGCTAAAATAATAAAATATTCTGGCGTTGATAGGTGACAGAAGATAGTATTTTTTTCTTAATTTATTATTTATTGAGGTAACTTTGATTTACAAAATAATATAAACCTATATGTGCAGTTTTCCCATTCCCCTCAAGTATATATGACAACCACCCCTGCCCATCACCAAATTACCAAACGTTCTTCATCACTGTCCATTGGACCCCATGCCCCCTTTTGTCCCCCCCACCCCCAATCCTGTTCCCCTCTAGTAGCCTCTGTTCTGTTGCCAATGTCTAAGAGTTGGTTTTGTTTTCTCTTTACCTTTGCTTTGTTTCTTTATATTTTACATATGAGTGAGATCGCTAGATACTTGTCTTTCTTTTTCTGACTTATTTCTCTTAGCATGATTCCCTCTAGTTCTATCCATGCTGTGGCAAATGAAAGATTCCCATCACTTTTAGAACAGTGTAGTGTTCCATTGTGTATCTATACCCACCCTTTGTTATCCATTCATCTGACGATGGGCACCTAGTAGTTTCCCATTCTTGGTTATTGTAAATAATGTTGCAGTAAAACATGGGGGTGCAGATATCTCTGCATATTAATGGATTTATGTCTTTGGGGGTAAATATCCAGAAGTGGGAATGATGGGATTGTATGGGATTTCCATTCTCCATTTTTTGAGGACTCTTCATACTGCTCTCCATAATGGGTGTGCCAATTTGCACTCCCACCAACAGTGAAAAAGGGTTCTCTTTTCCCTGCATCCTTGCCAACATTTGTTGTTTCTAGACTTTTGACTAATAGCCAATCTCATAGGTCTAAGGTGATATCACATTGTTGTTTTGATTTGTATTTCCCTAATAACAAGTGAGGAAGAACATCTTTTCATGTGTCTGTTCACCATCTGTGTGTCTATGGAGAGATGTCTCTCCATGTTGTTGAGGTTTATGAATTCTTTGTAGACTTTGTATAGTTAGCCCTTGTCAGATGTTATGATATGCAAATAGAAGATAGTGTTATTAAAACCGGCAGCTAATTGGTTTAAAAGTGGAGCCCTTCTGCACATCAAATATAAAACCAAAACCTATGTAAATTAAATACCTAAATAAAAAAAACTTAGAAAATTCTGGAAGCACAGACACACACACAAGCACAAAACATACGGTCTCAGAGTGGGGAAATTATTTAAAAAAAAAACCCGAAAGTCATAAGGAAAATATTGACATGTTTAACACATGAAAATTTAACATTTATGTACATTATACCTTAAACCAAAATTTTTTACACACACATATGGATAAGTTTCCTATTTGGCAAAAATATATGCATATAGATGCAAAGAAAAAAGTCCATTTGGGGGCGCCCTGGTTGCTTAGGTGCTAAATTGGTGATTGGGTCCTAGACCAGGTAAAGCCCAAGGATCTGGTTTTGTGATGCTGAGCCCAGGGGAATCAACTGAAAAATAAACAAATAAAATCTTCTTCCTCCTCTTTTCTTTCCTTCCCTCCTGCCTTTCTTTCTCTTTAAAAAAAAAGTCCAATTAAAATTGAGTTGGGAAATCAGTGTTACTGAAGAAGAAAATCAGATACACAATAAACGTAAGAATGAATGCTTTTTTGAAATCAGGAAAATGTAAATTAAGCAGCAATAATCTGTTTTTCTCTAAACAGATTAAGAAAAATGAAAAAGAAGGGCACTATCTGGTAGTCACTAGGGTGGTGAAAATGAGCTCTCATTAAAACTGTGTCCGCAGCTTTAGAAGTGCTTTCATGTTTACGATACACATTGGCCTCAGCAGTTTTCGAAAAAAGTATGTGTAAAATTACTTTGTTGCAGTAAAATATTTGAAAGCAACCCAAGTGTCCATGGATAAAAGAAGGGTTAAATAAAATATGGCACATGTTCCCTTTGCATAGTTTTTAAATGTGACAGATCTATAGTGGCCTGATACAGACAGATCTTCAAGATATTATTAAAAAAAGAGAAAGTTACAACAAATATATCTAGAATTATTCAGTTCACATAAGACAAAAAAAAAATATATATATATACTGTCTGCATAAAAGTAAGACATAATTTATTATACTTTAATGCAATCTTTTATGTAAGACATGTTTGCAAGGGTACACACTACACTGATAATTGTTTTAATATTGTAAGCTTTTTGATTCTTTGACTTTTTATAACAAACTTGCATTGTTCATATCTTACATGCAGGATTTCACAAATAGAATTAAAATGCTTCTTTTTCTTAAGGTGCAAGCAGGAATGAAGGCAAGCAAAGGAAGGCAGACAAGGAGAGGAGGAAGAAGCACTTTATTATTTTATTTAGTTGTTCATCTTGGTTGTTCATCCTGGCGCCTGGACGCAAACCCAGGTCACTGGTATGTTCATGGACTGTGCTGTTTAAAAGCAGCTGACCAAACTGCTAACTCACCAGGGTGCACCGAGATGCTTTTTTTTTAAAAAAAAAAAAACAACAAAAAACGCTAGATTAAAGAAAAACTCAGTACTGAGAAAATAGATGGGGAAAAAGTTCTAAAATTGAAGAGCTATTTTGGAACTGTGCTTTTTTTTCATAGGCATTTCTGTCACAAGAGGAAAAATATTCAAAAGTAAATGTAAGAAAAATGTTTAACAGTACATAATTTAACTGACTCTGATGGGTGGCACATCAACAGCCGAGGTAATGGAGAGAAATAAATATCTTAGAATTTGAAGTCCTGATGCCTGTGTTCATAAGTTATAAGTTACTGTCTTATGCTGGTTGAACTTAGGCAAATTAGTTACTTCTTCCCTCCTGTGGAAGATGGACTGATAGGAACACTGCTTTATATAATCATTTTCAGGGTTAAATGAGCTCATGTATATCGATAGCCGTGAATATCGCTGGTGCTGAAAAATCATTCCTCATCGTTTGTTTAGGTTTGGAGACGGAGCACCCTTCCATAGTCTTCTGCTGCTCTTCATTCATTTTACTAAGACTAACTTGTACCTCTGATTTGCATCTAGTTACAATTACAGCTTTATTTCTTGATGCTTTTATTTATTGTTATTATTATTTTTAATATTTAGTGAGGTAACTTTGCTTTACAAAGTAATATAAACAGATACATGCAGGTTCCTCAAATATATGTCAATACACCCTGCCCACCTCCAAATTACTAAGAGTCCTTCACCATGTGTCCACAGCTTTATTTTGTATGCTGCTTTATGTTTAGAAACATTCTCACATGCTGTATATGACTGTATACCTTGAATCCTTGTACATAATGGCATGAATCTCATTTCAGCTTCTTCCCACTTGGGAAGTAAATACAAGATGGTGACTATGTTACTAAGAAACTTTGTCAATGATAAAATTCTTGTGCTACTTCAATTCCCTAGTTCTCCAGAACCCAAAGAACTGAGGTGTTCTGCTTAAGGTACACTATATAAGTTAACTGTCGCTGGGTAACAAATACCCCAACACTTAGTGGCTTAAAACAATAACCATTGATTTAGTTCATCATTCTGGTGGCAGGCCCTCTGATCTCAACAGGGCTCAGCTTTTCTTGGGTGGGCTCCCGTCTATGTTTGGGACCTTGACTGGGATGGCCAGAGTAGCTAGAGTATCTCTCCCTATGGCCTCTTAACCTGCAGCAGATCAGCCTGCGTCTGTTCACGGAGTGATGTCACGTTCCAAGAGCAGCAAGGTCCTTTGTGGCCTTGACTTAACTCGCTTTATGTCAGTTTTGCTGCATCCTGGGAGCCAAAGCAAATTTCGAGAACCAAGGCAAAGAAATAGACTCTGCTGTTTTTGATAGTAGAAGGTGTCACAGAAAAGGTCAAGAATGGGGTAGACGCTTTTGCATTTTATCTCTGATACGTAGTTAACTACTGGATGTGCTTTGATGGGAAGTCAAACCTGACAGCTGTTGATGGAGAAATTGCACTTCGGCTAGAGAGCTGAAGGAAACCCAAACACTATGTCAGAGGGATAGCTGCACCCTCCCATGTTCACGGCGGCGTTATTCTGCTTAATTACTTTCTTTCAGCTACAGGTGTCAAACCCAGGTCCATGGATGTTATAGCCTGCGTCTTAGCCACCTGAGCTGCAGGTGGACGCTGCAGCAGGACGCTGCAGCATATTGACAATAGCCAGGAAGTGGAAGCAACCTGAATGTCCGTCGATGGATAAAGAAGCATCATTCATTGCAGAGAAACAGCCAAGGTTGTCACGCAGCTGAGAGGTGTGAGGCTGCGCCCCCTAACAAAGGCGCACCTGGAGCTGCTCGAGGTTTCCGAGGACAAGTGGGACCTGACGTTCATCAAGAAAAAGGTGGGGACACACATCCCTGCCAAAGAGGAAGAGAGGGGTTGTGAGTCATGTCCCGGCTGCTATGAGGAAGCGCTGGCCAAGAAGACAGAGTTCTGTCCTGTGCATCATCAAGTCTTCAGGAAAAAAGAAAAAGTTGTGGTTTAGATATACAATGGAATATTATTTGGGCACAAAAAAAAACCGAAGGAAATTCTGCCATTTTCAACAAAGTGGATGGACCATGAGGGTGTTATGCTAAGTAAAGTAAATCACACAGAGAAAGACAAATGGAGTATGAATTCACTTGTGTGCGCAGTCTAAGAGCTAAACAAAACAAAATAACCTCTAAAGTATTAAAAAAAGAGACCAGATTTGTGATCACCAGAGGCAGGGATTGAGGGAGTAGGGGGAAAATGCTGTCAACAGCTACCAACTTCCAGTTATAGGATAAGTACTAGGGCCACCGCCTGGTGGCCTAGAGGGTTAGTACACTGGACATAATGCATATACATCCCAAGGTCCCAGTTTCAAGACCAGAACCAGGGGGAGCAACCACTGTGAACAACTAAATAAATTAGATAAATGTTTCTTCCTCCTCTCTCTTCTTGCCCGCCAACTCACCTTCATTCCTGCCTGCACCTTTCCTTTAAAAGAAGAAAGAAAAAAAGATAAGTACTGGGCATGTAAAAAGAACAGAAAAGAAAACATCCCCAAAACAAAACATCTGATTAGCATTGAGTCCCGACTCCCTGCAATATAGTTTTGTATCAGAAAAAAATACACCAAACTCTTAATTTTCTCTTGTGCTCCGACTGGCCTTAGAAATGCAAGACATTAAGTCAAAAGACTAAACTGGAGATTTTTTTTCCCCAAGAACGATTAATCAAGGAGTTAGTTATCTCAGAAAAGTCAAATGACTTCTTAGTGACATTTTTAGAGTGACAGTAAAACTTGTCTTCTGTAGACTGAATCTAGGACAAAATTGTTGAAAAAGATGAGGGGGTGATGACAGTATACATAAGGACTTTAATGTCCCTGAATCAGTCACGAATGGAAAGTTGAAAAAAAAAAAAAAAACCACCACACTTTATAAAGTCTGCCTCAGGCAATCTCAAAACGTTTGACATTTCATTTATTGGAAAAATGTAGCTTTTTTGTAATTAAAAAGTTTTGACAACTGAAAGTGACTTTAAGACCTGCTCAAATCAGGTCAGAGAAGCTGCTGCCGATCTCAAAGTTTTTATCTCCGCACTGAGAGATTGGAGGCTGTGGATTTTCGCTGTACATGTCATGGGTACCGCAGAGGGAAAACGCATTCCTAGGAAACATTTTTAGATTGCAATGATGCATCAGCTTGTAGAAGCCCAAGAGAATCCAAAATAAGTTTTACTCATGTCCTACTTTTTCTATGGTAATTGTAAAAGAAATGAGCCCTATTAAGCTAACATTCTTTTGGAAGTAATCCATATTGGATTTGTCAACTCTTGTCAACAATATCTTGACTGCAATGGTCAGTAATGTCCACACTACTGACAGCAGTACATGACAACAATGAAAGAATTAATTATGCCAGCAGGGTCCTCACTTCACCACCTGTGTTGTCTATGTTGAGTCCATTATGTTTGTGTCCACACTGGTGGACGCTGGGATGGTTGACTCATTGTTCCTGCTTCACTCTAGATAACATAGTCTATGCAACAGTAATTGCTAAGAAAAAAGCTCCTACTTCTGAAACTGTCTCTGATGCACGATCGGTCTATAGCTTCGTTTTATTTGCATGGCCCGGCAGCCTCGAGTCTCCCTCTCTAGCAGTGCTGCCTATCCTCTGATCAGCTTCCTGTGTTCTGCCTGCTGTAGGGCTGTCAAAGGAACATTCGGGCCTCTTTTCATGTGGTAGGAAAAGCAACTTCCAGTTTGGGTGCTTAACAAATAAGAAGTCTCTGGAATGCTCAGTTTCAGTTAAGGTTTTTTGTTTGGAAGGAAAGTAACTGACTGGCGCACTTGAATGAAAAAGGACTTTATTGGAAGGAGATGGGATTGCCCACCAAATCAGAGGCAAAGTAAAGTAGCAAGCCTTAGGAAAGAAGAACCAGGAGCAGTCACTAAGCAGCGGCTTCCCTGGATTTAAATTCCGGAAATGGGAAGAGGAGGGAATTGTATTGGTGTAGTTGGTATCTCTTTGGCCAGGGGCGGGGCGGTGCATCTTGGTTGACAGTTCATGGAGACCTCAGTGTGGGGGTGGGGGAGGGATCACCCATGGAAACTTAACATTCTACTGTCCAAATAAGGTGACATGAATGGTGGGTGACAAAAACAGCATAGGTCTGTCTTTATGCTTGGAAACATGCCAGGGCATAGTGCATATGGTCAAACACCCTCATGGGGTGTAGAAATTCCAGGGTTTTGCTTTTGAAACATTTCATACCTGAACTTCATAGAACTATTCTGTGTGGCATTGATTTAGATTCTGGAACCAAATTGCCTAGGTTTGAAGCTCGGTGCTGACATTTCCTAGCTGCGCGTGTTTGGAATTACCACTTAAGTTTTCTGGATCTTGATTTCCTCATCAGAAAGATGGGAAGAAGAATAATAATGAGTAATAAAATAATAACAATAATAATGAAATGAATAAATACATTCAAAATCCTTACGATATTGTGTACCCTGATGGCCTAGTGGTCTAATACATCTTGGAGCAGTCCCAAATGCATCCCAAGGTCCTGGGTTCAAGGCCAGAGGCTGGGGTAACAGCCGATGTGAACAACTAAATGACTTTTCTCTTCCTGCCTGCCTGCCTGCTCGCCTTCTTTCCTGCCTGCACCTTTCCTTAAAAAAACTCCTTACAAATAGTGCCTGATGCTTAATAACTATATACAGTTTAACTATTATTCAGGAGCAATAAAGCATCATTACATTGTGAGACGTTTACTATGTCTTAAAATATGAATTGTGCTGATTGAAGCTAAGAAATGGCTTCCCTTCCTGGCCTTTACAGGTCACAATATTTCTGCTGGCTTTTTCACTGTGATGGCGCTGTGCTCATATTCTGTCAGTGTCGTCATTTGCTTCTGTGACAAATTACCACACATTTAGTGACTTAAAGATATACATTCATTATCTACTGTTTTGGAGGTCAGAGTTTCATTAGGTTAAAATTAAGGTGTCAGCAGGGTTGTATTCCTTTGGGAGGCTTTAGGAGACAATCATTTTTAGGGGCTGTCTGCATTCCTGAGTTCACCGTCCCTTACATCTTCAAAGTCAGTGGTCACATCATTCTGATCTCTGCTTCTGCCATTACATGTCCTTCTCTGTCTCCCTCTTTCCCTTATAAGGATCTTCATTACCTTGAACTCACTGGATAATCCAGGATAACTTTTCATTTCAATGTACAGACTCCATCATATTTGTGAATGGCTTTGTGTCTCCCTCTAGTGCAGTATTCTCAAGTGTGTGTGTGTGTGTGTGTGTGTATTTTTGCCCCCCCTATACCACCTAGGGTGTATTTTGGTGTTCCATGGTGTGGATAGGTCCTACTGATATCTAGTGGATAGAGGTCAGGAATGTCGCTAAATATCCAGAATGCATGGGACCTCAAGACTGCATGACCTTCTCCCAGAATGGTACACCCCCAAATGTCAGTAGCATTGAGGCTGAGAAATCCTTTTCTAGTGAGTATCCCAATCAAGTATACTTGAGTCAAATAATCAAGTCTTCTTGGTTATGGATTATCTGATTCATTCTGAGATAGTATCTTATAGATTATAGGAAAGGTTTTTACCAAACCATGTTTTCCTATCATTAAGCAGTATACTTTGATTTGTTAAAAAAAAAACAAAAACAAACAACTATATGATGATTCCTTTAGAAATGTAACAAGACTGAACAAAATTATAGGGTGAAGTTGAATGGCCTAGTGGTCTACTATACCTTGGGAATATCCCAAGGTCCAGGGTTCAAGACTCGGGACTGTGGAGGAATGACTAATGTGAACAACTAAATAAAGGTAAATAAAGTGCTTCTTCCATCTTTCACTTCCTACCCGTCTGCCTACTGGCCTTCATTCCTGTCTGCATCTTTCCTTTTAAAAAAAGAAAAGAAAATTTTAGGAATGAGACAAATTCATTTTAGACTTGGTGTTTCAACTATGTTTTAACTCTTACATAACATTGATTTAAATAAAACATTTATTCTCCTTTGTGTGGGAGGGGATCATGACTGTAACTGCAAATGTTTTCTCAATGGAAGGTTTGTACATCAATCCATCAATGCAAATCCCTGGTTTTGTAAAGGCAGTCTATATTTTGGGAGTTTTCTGGTGACTCTATACATTCAGAAATTATGTGATGTAGAGGAAGAGACACTGTAAAATGGTTTTCTGTTCTCTGTCTTACTGGAAGTCATAGAGTACACAAAACTCTCAGAGACCTGTGAAAGGAAAGGGAAGAAGGAGTTCTCTTTCTGTTCATTGATGAAAACGATTTTAATTCATAGCATTGTCACTTCTGGCAACTGGAGGCCTGCAGCTGGGTGAAAATCAACCAGTCCCCTGGAGATGGCAGTAGCAGGCAGGGATGGAACTCTTTTGCCAACTAGCCACAGCCAGTATGTAGAATCCTGCTCCCGATCTTGGTCTGCCCACACAGGCAACCATGATATATCTTTGTGGCTGCAGAGGGCTGATTTTTCTCGCAGTTGTTAAAAGTGAAATTCCACCTTCTCCCTCTCAGCAGTTTAGTTCTCAAGCATTGCCTAAAGTGCTTTCTGAACAAGGTCTGTGTAAATGAACGAATATATAAAAATATTCCTACTATCCATAAACCCTACTGAGAGGAGTTTAGAGGCACCTTAGGCAGTTATTAGGGTGGGGGACACGGAATGAGGATGGATATACGGGAGAAAGTCTGAGGCCTGCCTGTTACTGAAGTCAGCCCTGCCCTCCTTAGAGATAAAGACCCTAAAACAAGGACAAAGGGAGTAGTTGCCCCTGCTAAGTAAAAACAGCCTATCCTATCCGAAGTGCACTTCCAGAATATCTTATTAGCATAAGAAGGGAGGATTGGGCCGCCTGAATGCTTCATTAACATACTAGGTTTGGGATTACTTCCACACAAGACTGTAAAGAAGATAAAAGCCCATAGAAACCTCCCACCGCCCCCC
>RJWH01008102.1:0-33540 GCA_004363575.1 Solenodon paradoxus | reverse complement strand
GCCATCTGCAACCCTTTGCTGTACAATGTTATCATGTCTTCTCAACTCTGCTTCTGGCTCACAGTGGGTGCCTATATGTTGGGCACCATTTCATCTATAATCCACACAAGTTGTATGTTGAGACTGTGTTTATGCAAGACCAACGTGGTTAACCATTATTTCTGTGATTATCTCCCACTCTTGGAGTTATCCTGCTCTAATGTCTACATCAATGAAATTATGGTCCTAGTCTTGAGTGCATTTAACATCATACTTCCTACCTTGACCATACTTGCATCTTACATCTTCATACTTTCCAGCATATTTCGAATTCAATCCACTGAAGGGAGGTCCAAAGCCTTCAGCACCTGCAGTTCCCACATTTCAGCTGTTGCTATCTACTTTGGTTCTTTAACATTCATGTACCTGCAGCCAACCTCTTTGAGCTCCATGGATCAAGGAAAAGTGTCCTCTGTGTTTTATACCATCATTGTGCCCATGCTGAATCCCCTGATCTATAGTCTAAGGAATAACGATGTTAAATTTGCTCTGAAAAAACTTCTGGACTTAAAAAAAAAACCATGAAAAGATTAATGTCATGATATCTTAGCAGAAACAGGCCTTTAGTTTACTGAGATATGTAATATATTGGGTTTATTGTTCAAAGTTTTGGAAATTTTAGTGGTACTTTCTATATAACAATTCCAAAATACCCCTTTGGGCCAATTCATTTAAAACTATATTCTAGTTATTATAAATGGAGAAATATAGAGAATAAAATCAAAGCTTAGCGGATTTAAGTAGCCATAGTTTTGTTTTAATGACAGCATTAACAATAAGAAAGTCAATAGTGATTAAGTCATGATTATGTGATTACAGGGAGCAAATGACTTTCTACCTGCTTTCATTTATCAAACTGCAGAACCCTATCTTCTAGTTCCCAGCCATGTTGGGTGACAGTGTTTCATCCTCAGCCTCCCTCTGGCATTCTTCAGGCGGCGCAGTGGGCAGAAGCATAGTATAGCCCATCACAGCATCACTCTTGCTGCAGCTTTTACATCCACTCTCCGATGGTCAAGTGAATATCTTATTAAAGCCCAAAGAGTAAAATAGTGATGGGAGCACCCTGTGGGCCCTCAGCAGTGTAATGATGCTGCAACTGCTGTCCTGCTTTCATCCAAGGAGCTTCATTTACAGTCCCTTCAAGAAACCAGGGGCAGGTTTGCTGTATAAAATTCAAGAATTGCTTTATCTGTGCAGTGTAAATCCTGCTGCCCCTAGCTGATAACATAGACTGCAACACCTGCCCGCAAAGGGAAACCTGCATTCCCCAGTTTTAAACCAGGCAAAATTTCAATAGGCTCCTACCTAACCTCGGACCTTGTCCAGTGTCTGCACACCTACAGGAGTGGGCTTTCTGTCATCCTCTTATAGTTTCTCTGTTCTCAGGTCCCTGGTCAGGTGCCACCTGCCACAACCTGCATGGCTGGATTGGGGATTATAGGAGCCGTAAAGTAAGATGGACAACACACATCTAGAAAAGCAGGGGCCAGGTGGGACACCACTTGCTTTTGAGAAGTAGTGACCCAGATCCTGACTCCTTGACTTATTTTACAGGCCTGGGTTACAATGAGGTAATGAGAATAAAACAGAGAGGGACTTGTGGGCACAGGCTGTTGCCCTGCTCTCAGGAACATTGAAGGTGAAGCAACATTGAAGGTCGGAGCTCAGCCGCAGCTTTGTTATCTGCCTCTTGCTCTGTTGACTTGTGAGAACTTCTGTCTCAGGATATCCTGGAGAAGTGGGCAGAAAGCAGTTCGCTCCCTACATGGGATGATTTTGAATAGCTATATTGGATATTTGGTATCTATATTGTTAAGATATTTCTGAGCTATCAAGTCTTGTGCCTGATACTTTAAATGAGTTGCTTTTTAAAATATTTATAATATTATTTCCAGGCAAGAACTTGTATGATTTCCCCTTTCAGTGAAGAATCTAATTTGAGTAAGTATCCAAGTTTCTAAAATTAATAAATGATCATGCCTTGCAATTTTGGTTCCAGGACCCACAAATTTTCCCCATGCTGCTAGGACCCCGGGTTAATGGTGATCAGAGTTCTCCCTGAGCACTTCCTCTGTGTTTCAAGGACCCCAGACCCCTAAATAGCTGTATTGTCATCCAGACATCTTCATTACCAATTTTACTTTTATTCCATATGATATTGTAAATGTAATAAAAGTTGTTCTAACCTTTTTAATCATAGAAAAACATGGAGACAATGTAGTGACTCAAATTATTATGCTTGATAGCAGCTATTTGCATAAAAGAAGCAAAAAAAATTGCCTTTTCTTTATATCTGCAAAGCCATCATTGTTTATGAAACAATAATGCCTGAAAACAAAACAAAAAAATCCTTGTTGTATTCACTTTTGTGTGGTTCATGCATTTAGCATCATTATATAAAATTTTCTACTTCATGTAAGCTTCACAGTAAAAATATGTATTCCTTCCCACCATATTACTATGTTTCTCCCTCTGGACATTTAATATCTTACAACTATAAATTCACATGATAATTAAATTATTCACATGCTTTTTATCTTTCAGTCATTAAAGCCAACCCACACTCATAGATAAAGAAAACAAGACAAAAAGGAGCTTGAAGATCTATTATCGATGAGAAAAAATGATAAATACTTAAGATGCATTAAATACCATTATAAGGCATAAACATTTTAGAAGAATTTGTTATCAAGTGTTTTGTTTGTTGAGAAGAGCGTGCTGGAGTAAATGTATTCTAACACTAATTGCGATGATAAACGAGGATAATGTTCTCACACAGTTTTTCTTTCTTTCATTAACTCTGATATAATAAGCACACTTAATTTCTAAAGCACACATTTTCCCATATACAATTAGTGTTTTCTAGGATTGTCAATGTATGTTTAGGAGTAAACTTTAGAATTATTTTTTATTGTCTTTATTAGTTATAACTAGGTTTGACTGACACGCACACAATGCTTTAAACAAAAAGGTGATTCAATGATTCAAGCCTCATCAGGGTCAAAGTTTCTTTTAAATTGTTGCTCTGCTGGCTACATTATACAACTTTTATCTTTTTGTCTCATGTAATGGATTCATTCCATTCTACATCTCTGCCACTCAGCCATCAGAAATAAACACATTGAGGAGAAGGGAAGGTTCACTAACGTTAGGAGTGCTACCTGAAAGTAATAGACTTCCCCTCCCCGTGTTTCCCTTAATAAAGTCTTAGGGATAAGAACAAATTTAGTGCAAGAGCGACTAAGAAATTCCATGGTTTTCTATAGAACCATGTACTAAACTGAGATTCAGAGCATTTATTATTAAGGAAGAAAGGCAGACTGAAAACTAAGATTCACTACCAGTTTTTCCATTAAAATATTGTGTATAGTCAGAGAGCGCTCTGTTCTCTCAAAGTTTTATGCTTGAATTTAGTATTTTAGCTAAGAATAGTATTATGAAATATGATTAAAATATAACAAATATATCAATATTTTAATAATAATATGATATATTGGAAAGATGAATATAATTTTGAGTGGTATAGTTCCTATCATCTCTCAACTGTACTGGATTCTTTCCTATGTCTTCATTCAAATCTGTTTTCCATCCTGAAACTACTTGCTGACTCCTTTCTCCTTTTCCAATTTTTACAGAGCTATCAAGGATATACATGTATTGAATTCTCAAAGCATGTCTGAGCATTCCAGGATATTATCAGGCACATCCAGTTCATTACACATGGTCTAATAATGAAATATTCTCCTGTTTTTGTTTACTATTAATGAATGTATCAAAATTGTCAAGTTCATCATGTCGTATTTTTTTCTGAGATTTATTAATTATTGATGAGCAATATATTTCATAGGATTCGTGAATTATTTTGTTCTAGATTCGGCTCTTCTATGAGCAATTTTCAAAATACCTTAAAAAGGCAACTTGTCTCACATCTAACAATATAAAGCATTTCCAAATAAATTTGAATAGTCAAATTATGGTAATGTAAAACGTGATGTGACATGTTTTATGTGTATATATACATATATCTATATATATGAATATTATTTAGCCATGTATTAGTATTAGTCTCTGTGACAACTCTGATGAATCCTGAGAGCATTAGACTAAAAGAATTAAGACAGAGAGTGAAAGCAAATATAGCATGTTGTCACATATATTTATATATAAATATATACATATATATTTATAAATAATTTAAGTTTTAAGAGTAGATTCTAAATGTTCCCACCACAAGAAAGAAATGGCAATTACGTGACATGATAGAGGTGTTAGCTAATAGCACGGCATTGATGGTGGTAATCAGCCTTCAATATTGAAGAATGTCAAATCAATACATTGTACACTTTTATCATAAACAACAGTATATGACATTTGTATTATAAGGCTGCAAAAATTAAGGCAATTTTGTCTTAAATATGAGATAGCATTCAGTAATATTAATAAATACATTAACTACAATTGTTACTTCCAAACAAAAATAATTGATATTTATATAAATAAAAAATGTGTATACTATAATATCCATTTCTGTTTCTTAACTTTTCTCTTTGAATGTTAGAATAAAATAAAGTCATTATTTTTCCTTGTTAGGTGTCTTTGAACTTTTCATGAGATTATTACAACAGCTCACAGACACTTTAATCAGTCTCCAAACTGAAATATTCCAAAAATCAATGGGCCTTGACAGAGTAACATTTAGGTCCACTGCCAAATGCAATCATAACACATCACAAGGACCCAGGTTTTCATTCTAGGAGGAGCCAAAGTGAACAACATAATAAAAATGTGTACGTTAATTTTTAAAAAACTATCTGCTAAAAACTTCCAAAAAGTCACTATATTATGAGAACATTGTGACATATTTAATAAATGTCAATGAAAATAAAAGTCTTTAAATACTACATGTATGTTATTTCCCGATTTTTTTCTCTTGTGGGACATCATTTTTAAATTTCTTTAGTTTATTTCTAAAAACTTCCTGAAAGTTAAAATTTTTACAGTTTGACATGAAAATCACTAGAACTCTAACATATCTTCAAATCGTCTTTCTAATTCTAGAGACAATCTCAACTACATGACACTCAAACACTGGGAGATCAACAGAGAAAAAGACAAAACTTTGTCTCTTTCCCCAAGAGTTGATACCTGTCCAGTAAGATTCTAAGGGGAGGTCATTAGCATTATTTGTTTCTAATCAGACCGTTAACATCAATACTCAGAGTGTAAAGTCATCCTGTAAAACACTGTTTGCAAAGGATCTTCAGCTTCACAGAGATAAGGACTAGTAATTCAAATAATTGCCACAAAACCTGTTAGGTGATGACACCTTCAGCACCAAAGAGTCCAGCAAGGTTAGTTCTCAGAATTGTCCATGAAAATAATCAGAATCATTTTTCCCTTCAGAGAAACGGAGGAGAAAAGTACAGAACACTGAACTTTTGGAGAGCAAGAGGGGTATGTTTGCATCTATAGTATTTAAAATTCTAGAGTCCTCTTCTTTAGCTCCTTTTCAGTTCACATCTAGATGCACATGATTATCTCTACTTGTTCTCGCTCTCAAATTCACACTCTTGCACAAAGATTCTTGTTCATGACAAGCACTACCACTGATTATTCCTTAAACTCAGGCAGTGTGAGGGTTTTCTTTATTCATGTGGAGTCTGTGCTAACTTAATATCAATCTTCTTTCAGTAGTTGTGTTAAAACACGTACTAAGACTGCTTGTAACTGAACCAAGCACTATACTGAGTTGATAGACAAGTACAGAACTAAAAACAATAACTGATTCGTGTAGAATCAAGGATACCCTATGTGTAAACACAAAACATGTTTTCATGGGCAAAAGAAAATGGTCTATTAACTGAAGTTTTTAATATCAAATCCATTAACTAAACAATGCTATAAAAGTGCTACAAAATAGATTTCAAAGAATAGAGGAGACAGAATTAGTGAAAAACTAAAGAAATATGCTGTGCAAAATGAGCACAAATGCTCTTTGTAAAAGATAAATTGTGTTACTTACTAGAGCTTAAAAAAGAAAACACTGTTACCAGGTGATATACACTTTCGAATGAGAAAAGCTTGTTTGAATTTTATAAACTGATGAAAATATCGATAATTTTAGGAAGTTCATATTATCATAATATCCCAAATATAGAAAGGAGTAGAATGAAAAAGTGTTAAGTGAAAAAGATTTTTAATTCCCATCAACATTATAAGAAAGAAAATGTTGATCAAATAAAAGATACATTGGATAAAAAAACTCAATAGATTAGATTAATATTTAGTCTATTAAGTTCTTACCAAAAGTCAAGAACTGTAGTACACTTTTAGTGGAGCACATAACTCAATGTAATTTTCCCTAAGACAGTTATCATTTTTGATTTTCAGATAGTTGTAGAGTAGAAGTAATTATCTCATTGCCACAGAGCAAGTATAGGGTTAAGAATGCAACTCACACTTTGTAACAATATCAGGATCTATTAGGATTCTAAAATCATGAAATATTGAAACTGGAGAAATGTTGAAGATGATTTAATTCAACACCCATAAAACCCTCTGTCTATAATGAAATCTTCTGAGTAATTGTTTATTCAGGATTTGTTCAAATATTTCTAACTGTAAGATCAATGTATGTCTGACAATTGGAATGTTCTCTTCTCTGATACCAAATACTTCTTCCCACAGTTTCTAGCAGTTAGTTTTACTTTGCTACCTGAAGACATATCCAATGAGCTCAATATCTCTTAAAAAGAATAGTATGTTGAACATTGTGTTAAAGGTCTTGTGCACATTAATTTTTACTTCGTTAGTGAAAACAAAGTGTTTGGTATTTCACTATTATTCAAATGACAATTTTCTAGATCATTTTAACGAAAATTTGCATGCTTTCTATATCACATATTTTACCCCAAACCAAGAAGACTAATTCAACTATTGAGAGTTAAATAAAAATAAGAAATTCTATTTTCTAGAACCTATTTTGTTTTATGTGCAAACCTAAATTAATGATACAGTCATTTTAAAATAACACATCACACATTCAATTAGCATTGAATTTTAAACTAAAAATTCTAATTGTATTTTACATGCATCCTGCCAATCCCAAACCCCATCATCTTTGAATTTTATAGAGAACATGAAAAATACATGATTAGATGTATTTTAAAAAAATACATGTTATTTGAAAGGGGCAGCATAAATGATACCAAGTGTTTATATTAAAAAACTATGTTGGGAGTATGAATAGTTGTTTGACCTATAGTGCTACAACCATAGAGTGTAAATTGCATAGTCAAGTCATAGCCCACTGCTTTCTGGTTATAGCAGTGAAATATATGGCCTAAAAGTTATGACCCATGTTAGATCAATGAGAAAATAGTTTAATACTTCCTCGTTCCTGGAAAAGGTGTTAAGACACAAGCATGAATTCTGCCAATAATCATGTTCCTGCTTTCTGGGGTAATAAACCTGGAGAGGGAAGGTACAACAGACAGGATAGCAGAATTTCAACTGGAACAATACTGGAATTTTCATAGTCCTTCAAACATTATTAGTTGTAAATTTACAAAGTAAATATCACAGACTAATATATCTGACTTTTACAACTCATTAAGTCTATATTTATACTAGAAGGCCTACGCTGCTTACTTTTTCTGAATTCAATGAAAATAGATTATATATATACATGTGTGCATACATATATATTGCAAATCTATATAAACTATATGTCTAAGATAGGGAAAATGAGAGAAAAGAAGAGAGTACTAAGAAATAACATCTAGTAATACTCATGGAAATTGCCTGAATATTTCCAGAAATTGTATTCTATTAATCTTAATCACATCCTAACTTTTGTCATCTTAATGACATTTTAGAGCACATAATTTCTTTGGTTCAACCAGAACGTTGCTTGTCCCCAGTCAGAAAAATTCAAATGATTCCTGCATTATTAAACTCCTATGATGAAAGTAAAGATAATAATCTCCAGATTAATCTCAATCTCACAAACATATGCATTTATAAACACACACACATGAATACACGCACACACAAGTACACTGACTAGCTTTTTAACCCTAGATCCTGCTGAGAGGAATGGACCCTGGGAATTTTTCCTCAGAGTCTGAGTTCATCCACACTGGGCTGACAGGGCACCCAGAACTCCAACTACCACTCTTCTTCCTATTCCAGGAATGTACATGTTCATGGTAATGGGGAACCTGGGTGTGATTACACTGATCACACTCAGTCCTTCCCTACATACCTTACCCTTTCTTCAACATTTTGTCTATTATTGAATCTGCCAATCCACTGTTATTAGCTCAAAAATGCTGATGAACTTATTGATAGCGAAGAGCATCATCTCTTACCCTGAGTGCATAACTCAGCTCTTTTTCCTTGTTTTTGCTATTGCAAAGTGTCACATGCTAACTCTAATGGCATATGACCATTATGTTGTCATCTGTAACCCCTTGATTTACAATGTCATCATGTCTTATCGACTCTGCTTCTGGCTCACAGTGGGTATTTGTACGTTGCACATCATTGGACCCACAGTCCACACAGGTCTTATGTTGACACTCATTTTCTGCAAAGCCAAAAGATTAACCATTATTTCTGTGATCTCCTTCCACTCTGGGAGTTATCCTGTTCTAGTATCTACATTAATGAAATATTCATATAAATATTAAGCGTATTTAATATCATGGTTCCTACTTTAATCATCCTGAGCTCCTGTATCTTTAGCCTCTGCAACATATTCCATATCCACTCCACCTAAGGCAGGTCCAAAGCCTTCAGCGCCTGCAGTTCCCACATCTCAGCTGTTGTTATCTTCTTCGTTTCTTTAGCATTCATGTACCTGCAGCCATCATCAGTGAACTCTTTGGATCAAGGGAAAGGCCCTTTGGTGGTTTATACTATCATTGTTCCATGCCGAACACCCTGATCTACATACAGCCTGTGAATAAGGATGTCAAGCTTGTCCTGAAGACAATTCTGAACTGTAGAAAATATTAACAAAGGGAATAAATATCATGATGTCTTAGCAGAAACAGATATTTGGTATGCTGAGAAATGCTATGTATTAAGTTTATTGTTCAAAAGTTTGGAATTTAGAGGCATTTTCTTATATGACAGTTTTCCATAATTCTCTCCAGGCCTCTTCCTTGAATCTATATTGAATCTATGTTATAGTCATATTTATGGTGAAATACAGAGATTAAAATAAAGCACTTTTTAAAAAATACATTTTTATTTTTAATTAAAAATAACATACTCTATGTAATCTTTAAGGCTTTCTTTTTCATCTAATATTGCTTTTCTAAAATTAATACATATTTTTGTGTATGACTGTCATTTATTTGTTCCGAATGTTGTATAATATTGTTGTATAATATTGTATGAATATACCATTCTTTATAAATTCATTATTAATGTCGACACGTTTAGTTTGTTTCTAAACTTTTGTATCGTGGAGTCTATTTTTCTATTTGTACATGTTTCCTGTAATATGTAACAGTTTCTATAGAAATTTATTTGGAAACAGAATTTGTTGTCATAGGGTATCTGAATGTCCAGTTTATGGTATGTCAAAGTATGCTCCAAAGTGCTTCCAGCACTGTATAAACAGTCCTACAAGTAATGCATAAGAAATTATGTGGCTCCGATTGCCAATTGTTATGTTTCGTAGCTGAAGTTCAGAGTCTGAAATCCAGAACACAGAAAATGAAAATCAAAAACTATTGAAGATTAAAATGATGCTAGCTTTACTTTTAATGATAATATTCACAATAAGAAAATCAATGATGATTACAATAATGGTGTTGTGATGATGATTTGAATAGCAGTAGTGTATCTTATCAAGATTTTAAAAACCTATTAAACACTGTTCCTGGCACTTTAAAATGGGAAACTTTATTTAATATTTAAATATTATTTTCAGGCAAGGCTGAGCATTATTTCCCTTTTCAAGATGAAGAAAACAATACTTATTTAGTTTGAATAAATGCTCAAAATCCCCGAAATAATAAAATTGATCAAGCCTGGTAAGCTTGGTTCGAGGACCTATATTTATTTAGTGGTACCAAGATCCCAGGTTAGCAGAGAGGTCAGAGTCTCTCACGAGAACTTCCTCCTGTGTATCAAGGACCGTTATCCCTATATGGTTGTGCTGATTTCCCTTAGCCAAAGAAAATTCGTATTTAAACTTTTATTTCATATATCATGCATATAATGAAAATCTTTCAAGCATGTTGATCAAACAAAAACGTGGAGACATACAGAGGTTCAATTTCTTATGCCTGAAAACCATCTTTTGTAAAAATGCAACAAGGTTTCTGGTGGAGATGGTGACCTGGTAGGTACCAACAGAGGACCTAGGAATTCGACAATTTTTAAACATTAAGGAAGAGCAGACTCGGAGGCTATAGAGACGCAACAACAACCATGACCACAAAGTGTACGAAAACACATCAGGATTCAAATCTATACCACTGTGGAGGGGATGGAAATGTGGGAAGGTCTTCCAGGAATTTCAAAAGTAACAGAGAGCCTTCCCAGCAGGACTGGGACATGTAGCTGGACAGAAGGACTTGTGGGCGAGTAGAAGGAGGGCCATTGTCCTGTTGGTTTTAACAGGCTGTCCGGTGAGAAAATCACAGTCGGTGCAACCATGTCTGGAAGGCAGTTAAGGGAGTCCCCCATGCACATCGTGTCCTACCATATAGCACCAAAGCCACATGACCTGTCCTAGAAATCCCACCCCCAAGCTAAAAGAAAGAAGAGTATCTACCAGAGGGAGTAACACCAACACTACCTGTTAGCACAACCTGGTGGGTGGAGGTGATTGATGATTATGCGCCAACAGCAAGGTAGTCTTAGCATTTCAGGGCTCCTATGCTAGTGGAAGGCTCTTCATTCCCCACATAAACTCCAAACCCATATGCTGAACTCTTGGGCCCAAACAGATGGTCTACCGAAGAACTTCAACTTATGCAACCAGTGATGACACCACAAAGCTCAAGAAATCCCGGTGCTCGAACCAAGATCCAGGCTAACTGGGTGCAAGTTAGCACCTACACAAGGCCATCACTGAAGGGACTATTATTCCAAACAAAGCAAAGACAGAGAAATATACATGAAATGATGAATCCAATCAAAAACCCAAGGAAAATCTGAATGCAACAGATGTATACAAACTACCTGAGTATGAATTTATGACAACTGTAATCAACATACTCATGAAAATCAAGAAAACAAAAGAGGAAGGAAAAAGAGCAACAAAAGACAAAGAAGAAAAATTCAAAGAAATGAAGAATATGTCAGCTGAACTAAAGAACTCAATAGAGATACTCAAGAATAAGATGGATAATGTTTCCCATAGAATCACTCAACTAGAAAATAGGGCTGTGGTATGTATTCAATCAAAGCAACAAAGAGATAAAACAGAATTCAAAGAAATGAAGACAGCATTCAAGACCTATGGGAAAACAATGTAGAAACAACATTCACATTATAAGCATCCCAGAAGGAGAAAAGAGAAAAAGGGGGCAGAAACTTAATTTGAAGAACTAATAGCTGAGAATTTCCTTACCCAAAAGAATGAGCAAGCCTCCAGACCCAGTAAACTCAGAGTTCTTAATGAAAGAAACTCAAGCCGACCTACACCTAGACACATTGTCATCAAAATGTGAAAAATGAAAATAGAGGAAGAATATTAAAAGCAATCAGAATAAAACAGTCACATACAAAAAAAGATCCCATAAGATTGTCAGATATTTCATAGGTGAAACTCTAGGTCAGAAGGGAGTGACATGACATATTCAAAGTGCTAAAGAAAATGATTTTCAACCTCAAATACTACACCCTGTGAGATTAACATTCAGAAGTGAAGGAATGATGAAAATCTTCCAATAAGCATAAGTTAAAGGAACTCATTACCACAAAGCCAGTTCTCCAAAAACTACAAAAGGATACTACATAAAAGTAAAGAAAAACCACTTAGAAACAGTAAGAGAGCAAATATGAAAAGCGGGAAGAAGAGAACGTGCATGTGAATGGTTAGAATGAGTGTAAGATTAACGTGATTTCAAATAGAAACAGGAAACAAAGATAGAATTCTTAATGCTAATTTCAGGTAGCTTCAAAAAATGTTCATAGGATAAAGCAAGACAACAAAAAAAGGAAACCAGTCAAAACATAGTAACAGCTAGTCCACTTAAGACTTGGAAAAAAAAAACAAAAGTACTCTCTGGAACTCCAGACAGAAGACAAATTACAAAATGATACTAGGCATGTAAATATGAATAATCACTCTAAATGTTAAAGGACTGAATTCACCAAACGACACTGAATGGATCACCTAACCTTCTATGGCATTTAGGAAACTCACCTTTCAAAAGATAAACAAAAATGCAGGTCAGTTTTTGGAAAATAATACAGTCAAATGGCAACTACAAAAAAGCAGGAATGCCCCCATTTATATCAGAAAAAACAGACTTCCAACTAAAAAGCATAGCAAAAGACAGAGATGGACATTATAAAATGTCCATTAAAGGGTCAATCCAGCGAGAAGACATAATGCTTATCAAGATACATGCACCAAGTGAAGGACCATCAAAATATTTAAATATTATTAGAAATGAAGAGACATATTAATAGGAAGACAATAGTAGGAGACTTCAAGATTCCACTTACAACAATGTATGGATCAACCAGGCAGAACATTAACAAGGTTACAGCAGCTTTAAATGACAATTTGCAACAGACATACCAAGCACTTCATCTAATGACCACAAAGTTCATTTCCTTCACCCCTTGTATGGAACATTCTCAAGGATGCATCATATTTTGGGTCACAAAACATGTCTCAACAAATTTACAGAGATTGAATTCATCTAAGCATCTTCACTGACCACAATGGCTTAAAACTAAAAATCAACCCCCGAAAGAAAGCTAGAAGACTTCAAATTAATTGGAGACTAATGTATATACTTTGAATGACTGTTAGTTAAAACAGCAAATCAAAGAGGAACTTGAAAAATACTTAGAGACAAATGATAATGAAGACATACGTTACCAGAATCTACAGGATGTCCAGCCCACCTCAAAAAACAAGGAAAATTACAAACAAACTATCTAGTCCTCCATTTAAAACAACTATAGAAAGAGAATATTTAGGACAAATATCGCAAAAGAAAGGAACAAATCAAAAATTCAAGCAAATCTCAATGAAATAGAAAAAAACATAATCCAGAAATTCAATGAATGCAAAAGTTAGCTTTTGAAAAAAAAAAAAAAAGAAAGAAAATTGACAAACCATTGGTTAGCCTCATAAAGGAAAATAGAGAGAAAACTCTGATAACTGAAATTAGTAATAAAAGGGGAGAAGTTCCAACAGATACCATGAAATACAAAATATCATGGACTACTATGAACAGCTAAATGCCAACCAAGTAGACAAACTTAAGGTCACGGAAAGTTTTTTAGCAAAGTACAGTCTAGCAACACTGAACCTTGAAGAATTGGAAAACCTGATCAGAACAATCACAAGCAAAGATATTAAAGAGGTAATCAAAATTCTCCCTAAAAATAAAAGCTCAGGACCAGATGGCTTTTCTAATGAGTTTTACCAAATCTTCAGAGAAGAATTAATACCTATTCTTCTCAAACTCTTTCAAAATACTGAAGAACAGGGATCATTTCCAAATGATTTGTATGAGGTCAACATCACACTGTACCAAAAACCAACAGAGACATCACCACAAAAGAAAAATACAGATCTATATCTATAATAAACACAGATGCAAATTTTCTCATCAAAATATTAGCAAACCAGATCAAACACTGTGCCAAAAGATCATCCATCATGACCAAGTGGGATTTATCCCAGGGATGCAATGATGGTTCAACATATATGAATCTATTAATATAACATATCATATCAACAAGACCAAGGAGAAAAACCACATTATCATGTCAATAGATGCAGAATAAGTTTTTGACAAGATCCAACACGCTTTTATTATAAAACCCTGCTTAAAACAGGAACAGAAGGTACACACATCAACATAATAGAAGCCATATATGACAAACTCATGCCAACATCATAGTCAATAGGTAAAAATTGAAAGCATTTCCTCTTAATCAGGAACGAAGCAAATCTATCCACTCTCACCACTGTTATTTGACATCATACTGGTGTCTTAGCCAGAGCAACAAGGCTACAAAGGGAAATAAAAAGAATCTAAATTAGAATGGAGAAAGTAAAATTATCATTTTCAGGAAACACCATTTTATATATACATATATATATATATATATATATATATATATATGTTTATAAAACTCCAAAACTGTCAAAAAAACTACTGGAACTCATCAATAACTATAGCAAAGTGTCAGAACACAAAATCAATGCACAACAATCTGATCTATTTTTATACATAAAAAACATACTAGAAGAAAATGAAATCAAGAAAATTACATCATTTAAAATAGAAGTCAGAGGAATCAAATATCTGGAATATGCTTACCAAAGGAAGTGAATGACTTGAATCAGTGCATATACAATGACAAAACTGAAATAATGGCTTTGTGAGTTTTTAGTATTTCATTTTGTATAATCATTTATTGAATGTCCCCATTATTTCTTCCCAATTTCTGTCCTAACTAAGCTACAACTTTCTTTCTTGCTTCTCTTATTCAGTTCACTGAAGTAACAGTAATGTGCAGTTTGCTCGTATGTAGACACAGTCCACACATGTAGTCTAACCCTATCATATGCCAGCCTTTGGCAACCACTTAATTTCCAAAACTAAAAGGAGGCTTCTTGTATGAGGCAGCTGTTTGATGTGAGAAAATAATTACAGTGAAAGGGGGATTTAAAATAAAACAGATCATCTACAACCTTGCTTCTCAGAGTGGACCATACACCAGTAGCAAGCGCAAAATCTAAGGGTTATTAAAAAATACATAATTTGAGCCATACCCACAGGTACTAAACCAAGATCTAAATTTGATCAAGATGCCTGTATTATCCCATGGAACTTTAAGGTTAAAAGTTTTAATACATTATTGATATTTTAATTCACTCTTATTATTTGGATTTAATTGATATGGGATCAGCATGAATATTGAGATTTTTTAAGACTTCCTTTGTTATTTTAATTTTTCAGATAATTTAAAGACTTCTGTAAGCCAAATGTAAAGTTTTTGGAAGAAACTGAAACTAATGCACTTAAGCATACTTTATAAGAATTCCTTGGTGCGAGTATCCAGTTACCACAAATTATACTGCAGTCTAAACCGCAGGCAGTATTCTAAATGGAAAAAAGGAATAGGGGAAACAAGTGTCTGATAATAAACAGTTTCCTTCAAATATATAATATAGAATTTAGAATTACTATTTAGAGAGATACAAAAAATATTGCATCAATATTTGGCATTCTTACCCCATAACTCTAATATCCAATTTGATATATATTTCACATTTAACTCTGATTTAATCATCATCGATTTCTACAATAAATCATTTCCCATGTACAATGAGCATTTTCTGCATCATCAATATGTACGTTTAGGAGTAAACATTAGAATTATGTTCTATTGTCTGTATTATTTAAAATTAAGTTTGACTTCACACACATATTAATCAGGGACATAAGTTTCTTTAAAGTTCTGCTCTGCTGTTGACAAAATGTAGTTTCCATCTTTTCTGCTAATATAATGGATTCATTCATTCCATCCTTTCTCCCCACTGCACAGCCATCAGAAAAAAAACACATTGAAGGAAAAGAGAAGGTCCACTAACGTTAGGAACGTTACTTGAAACTAATAGGCCTGACTTCCCCTATTCCCTAAATGAAGTCTTAGGGGTATGACCAAATCTAGTATCAAGAGAGGTTAAGAAATCACATGGTTATCTACAGAAAGATGTGCTAAAACAAAGGTTCAGATCATTTATTATGAAGGAAGAGAGACAAACTGGATATTAATGTTTGATACCAGTGTTTTCCTCTCAATATTGCATGTAGTCGTAAGGGACTCTGTTATTCTCTCAAAGTTTAATGTATAAATGTAACTAACGTATTCATGGGACAAAGAAAATGGTCTTATTAACTGGAGTATTCACTATTAAAATTGCAAACCAAAGGAGTTTATTAAATAGATTTTATAGGCTAGAGGAGATAGAATAAGAGAAAAGCTAAAGCAATATGATGTACGAACAATTTATCAATCGATTGGAAAAGGATAATTAATGAGAGAATTGTTGTATTTTATTCCTCAATATTTCTCTTTTCAGTTTAGAACAAAATCAGTTCAAAATGTTTTCTTTTTAGGCTTATTTACCTTCTCACAGGATTACGGCAATATCTAGAAGATGTTTTTTAATATTCCAATGTAAAATATTCCTATATTGCTGTGTAATGAGAACACGAGACATATAAGTATTTGTAGTAGAGATCAATTAAAATAAACACTTTTAAATGTTACATAAATGATTGCTTCCCCTGGTAAATTTTTTCCTTTTGGGAAATAATCTTAGAAAACCTTCAGTGTATGTCTAAAAATTTCCTGTGATTTAGAGCTCTAAGTAGCTTGACATGAAATTGACAGGAATGCTAACATTATCTATCACATCTTGTTTTCAATCCACAATCTGGGGACATTGCCACCTATGTGACTCTGTTAAATCCTGAGAAACCAACTGGGAAAAAACAAAATTTTAATAGTTTCTTTTCCCAAGAGTTTATACTTATGTGATAATATTCTAGGGAGATGTCATTATCATTGTTTGTCCCTCTTCACACTCAACATCAATACCCAGGGTATAAAGTCATTATATGAATAATCAACCTTTGAGAAGTATCATCGGTTTCACAGACATCAGAGACAGTAACTCAAAACTATTGCCATGGAAATTTTGAGACTATCACCATGACACCCTCAGCACCAAGGATCATTCAGGCCTGTACTCAGAAATATCCACGGGAATCCACAGAATCATTATACCCTTCAGAGAAGTGGTGAGGAAAGTACACAGCACTGAATTTTGGGAGAGCGAGTGAGTAATATCTGTATCCAAGTCCTTGATTTTTAAAATTATAGAGTCCTCTTCTTTAGGTCGCTCCCAGTATATAAAGAGATGCAAATGGTTATTTATTTATCTCTACCTCTTACCTCAAATTCACACTCTTGATGAGTGGATTTCCTTATCATCTACCAGTTTCCTATTGACTAGAATTATGATAAGAACTATTTGTGATTACTCATTTCAGCTCAGGCAGCATGAACGATTTGTTCACTCTTAATGAGGCTATGTTAACTTATAATATTTTTCAGTAATTTTATTAAAATAAGTTTTGAGACTGACTGTATTTACATATTGCAGTGTCAAGTAGAGGGTTGAGTTTCAAATCACGGTACCAAAAACAACTGGCAAACTGTGTGTTGACTGTGGTGTGAAATGCACACAAACTGAGCTGTGAAACAGTTTCCCAAAAAACATATGACAATGGGAGGAAAAGAAACAATTAAATAATTATGGGGAAAATTAGTAAGGAATTACATATGTGCTATGTGTAAATATAAGAAATGAATTCATGAAAAAAAATAAAAGACTATCTTAAGCTGGGACCTTACCTAATAAAGCTATTAAACAAAAGATATTAGTTATTAATAGATTGCATAGGATATCTGCAATTAAAAAAAACTATAATTGCTTGAAACGAAGGTATATAGATTGCTTTTTTGGAAGAACCTAAATCATGTGATACTTGCTAGGACTTAAAAAGGAAAAATTCCTCTTGGCTGCCAGATGATATATATCTTCGAATGACGAACTGGTGTGAATTTTAGAGATCATGAAAAATAATGATAATTTTAGGAAAATATTAATTATTAAAATGTTTTGAATACCTGTATGTTTAAATGTAGAAATGAGCAGAATGAAGATGTGCTAAGGAAAAAAAATGAATCCAGCCATCATTACAAGAATGAAAGTGTTGCTCAAATGAAAGATGCCTTGGAGAGAATTCAATTAATGAAAATAACATTGATATTTTTAAATTGCTACCAAGAAATGTGCTACCCATTTTGTAGGCTTCATTTAATTTTCAAATAAGACAGGCAGTTTCATTTTTATTTTTCAGAGAATTGTGGGGTGGAAATAATTATCTCAGGGTCACACTGCAATTACTAAATTTATTTGAGATTGCAACTCATGCTTTTTAAACTTACTATTAGGGCCTATTAGAATTATAAAATCATGAGATATAAAAACTGAAAACTATGTTAAGCATAGTTTAATTGTCATGCATCAGATTTTTTTTTGTCTTTAAACCTTATCTACTAAATAATTGGTTAATAAGACTGTTGAAAATCTCTAACCATAAGATCTAGATATGTCTGATGGTTGGAATGTTCCCCATTGTGAAACCTAATATTTGTTCCCATTGTTTCAAATAGCTTTACATCGTCCTTTGGAGACATATACAACGAATCCAATATCTCTTAATATGTGGAACATTGTGATAAATGTCCTGAGCATATTATTTATCACATTATTAGTTAAATATTTTGTTATTTCAGTCATTACTAAAGTGACAGATTTCTGGATCATTTTTCTGATATTCTTTTGCTATTTATCATAGAAAGTACTATGCTCCAAATTGAAAATACTAATTGAGTGTTAAGTGAGATATGAATTTTACTTTTAGATTCCATTTATTTATTTTGTGACTCTAAACTAAAGATACAGTGGTCTGTTTTAAAAACACATAATTCAACTAGTATTGAATTAAAATTAAAATATATAGCTGTATTTTCTATGTTATTGAAGGAATATTATATTATAACATCAACTGATTATGTAAACATGGAAGTAAAATTATATCTGTATATAAAACAATAGGTTTACCACTTTCATTATTTCTTCACTATGCAATTAATCCTGTTTACTCTGTGTGCCCCATGTCCCCTACCAATAGAAAACATGCGAAATATATGATTATTAAAAAAGCAAGTTTGATTTCAGAACCCCTTCTCTATCTTTTGAATATGAATAGCTACTCTAATTCCAATGCTTCAAACATGGTCTAAATTGCATAAAATACATGACCTAAGTTTAGACCATTACATTATGGGCCATGGGATGATCCATATTAGAATATAAAATGATGGCTCCTTGAACCTGGAATTGAGCTTTAAGCATGATATCTGCCAGGCAGTTAGATTGTCATTTCCTGGGGTGGTAAGCAGGAGTGGAAGATCCTGGTCTATGCAGAGCAACAAAATTGCAGATGGAGAGAAACTGGTAGCTTCCCAGCACTTACATTATTTTCAGTTGTGATTCAAGAAAGGAGAATAGCACAGACTAACATAGTGGTGAACATAATGTAACATACAGTTGTTAATTTATAATGGTGTATATGTGAAACCTATAGAATGGTATAAAACAATACCACTCTAATAAAGAGTTAAGAAGAAAAATAGCACAAAAATTATAACTGCCGCTGAATTGCTTTCACCCTCAAATCTATGTTTTGTTGTACACTCAACATACAACACTCACATACAGACACACGCACACACACAATGATTTTTGTTTTTAAACCTTAGATCCTGCTGAGAGTAATGGACCCTGGGAATTATTCCTCAGTGACTGAGTTCATCCTCGATGGGCTGACAGAGAAGCCAGAACTCCAAACACCACTCTTCCTTCTCTTCCTAGGAATCTACATGATCACAGTGGTGGGAAACATGGGCATGATCATCTTGATCATACTGAGTTCTCCCCTACACACCCCCATGTACTATTTCCTCAGCAGCTTGTCCTTCATTGATTTCTGCCAATCCACTACTATCACCCCCAAAATGTTGGTGAACTTTGTGACAGAGAAGGACATCATCTCTTACCCTGAATGCATGACTCAGCTCTATTTCTTCATCATGTTTGCTATTGCAGAGTGTCACATGCTAGCTCTAATGGCATATGACCGCTATGTTGCCATATGCAACCCCTTGCTTTACAATGTCATCATGTCTTCTCAGATCTGCTTTCAGCTCACAATAAGCATTTACATTTTGAGCATCATTGGATCTGCGATCCATACAGGTTTTATGTTGAGATTATTTTTCTGTAAGACCAATGTGATTAACCATTATTTCTGTGATCTCCTTCCACTCTTGGAGTTATCCTGTTCCAGTATCTACATCAATCAGTTGTTGCTTCTAATCTTGAGTGCATTTAACATCATGTTTCCTACCTTCACTATACTAGCCTCCTACATCTTCATTCTCTCCAGCATTCTCCGAATACGTTCCAGTGAAGGCAGGTCCAAAGCCTTCAGCACCTGCAGTTCCCACATCTCAGCTGTTGCTATCTTCTTTGGTTCCTTAGCATTCATGTACCTGCAGCCATCATCAGTGAACTCTTTGGGTCAAGGGAAAGTGTCTTCTGTGCTCTACACCATCATTGTGCCCATGCTGAACCCCTTGATCTACAGTCTGCGGAATAAAGATGTCAAATTAGCCTTGAAGAAAATTCTGGACAGTAGAAAATATTTGTGATTAGAATCACCTATTGCTTATATTCTTATTGTTGATACATGTGATGTATTAGATTTATTATTGAATTTAGGAAACAGTAATACTTTGTCCTGTAGTACATCACCAAAACTCCCCATGTCCTCTCCTTTGAACCTGTGTATTGTTTACAGATGGTAAAATATTAAGAAAACATTACTCACTGGAGTTGGAGAAGTGAGTCATATGTTTGCTTTAAATTTTAATAGCATACAAATAACAAGAACAATGATGACAATGATACTAAACTAAATTATGGAGATTTTATATAATATCAAGCTTGTACCATTCACTGAAAATGTATATTTTTATTTAATGTATTTTGAGTTTCTTCATACAGTATCACTTTTATTTTCCATTTACAGATGAAGAAACTGAAGCTCATTTAGTTTATGCAAATGACCACAGTCTTATAATGAATGATGGAAACGAGCTAATTTAACTCAAAACCCACAATTTTACTGAAAGTAGTATATGGTTTTCAGAGAGTTGTGGTTAGGTCTAAGGACTCCACAGGAACTTCTTCTTACCTCAAGCATCCGAGATTCTTACCGTTATGTTGTTTTCATGTAGATACCTTTCAATGCTATTTTCACTTTTATTTCTCTTAACATAATATCATAGGTAAAAATTATTCAAACTTGTGTTGAGAAAAACATAAAGGAGTATAAACAGAAATATTCTAGAGGCTTACAAAATAGATTCAAATTATTATACTTAATAACTGTGATGTATAAAATAAAACATTGTATTAACATTATAATAATCATGCTTTTGCTATGAGTCAAATGCTCCTGAAAGCCAAAATCCTGTATTATATCATTTTCATGATCCTTCCCCCATAATGCAAAATTTGTCTCTACTTCATGTAAACTTTATCTTAAAGTATCTCTACTTACCATCATATTATTGTTCTTCTTATAGGCATTTAGTATAACGTGAATTCATACGGCATTCTAAATAATCAATTGACATCTATCTCTTCTAAATTCAAACCGTACTATTCATTAATTACTTTTAGATAAATACTCTTTGGATAGTATTTTATGCAATGTGTATCTACAGTTTTCAAATATAGGGTAAAAGTATATCTTTATCATACTTCTTCCATTATCGGTTCATTCTTTGCTATCAGCATTCTTTTCCAAAACCTTCTTATATATCATTCAACTTAATTTTCATTAGATTTTAAAAGGAAAGGAAAGATAAAAGGCTTAAATTACAACTCCTCTGGTAGGGATTATCTATCTAACAGACAGAACTGAACTAACAAAAGACAAATACATCAATGGCTGGAGGTAAACCCTAAAATTACTAGGATATGAGATCATATCAAAAATAGAGTGTCAGAAGACATCATTTTATATATACATACACACATATGTATATAAAACTCCAAAACTCTGTCAAAAAACTACTAGAACTCATCAATGACTACAGTAAAGTGTCAGGACACAAAATCAATGCACAACAATCTGCTCTATTTTTATACATAAAAAACATACTAGAAGAAAATGAAATCAAGAAAATTACATCATTTAAAATAGAAGTCAAAGGAATCAAATATCTGGAATATACTGACCAAAGGAAGTGAATGACTTGAATCAGTGCATATACAATGACAAAACTGAAATAATGGCTTTGTGAATTTTTAGTACTTCATTTTGTATAATCATTTATTGAATGTCCCCTTTATTTCTTCCCAATTTCTGTCCTAACCAAGCTACAATTTTCTTTCTTACTTCTCTTATTCAGTTTACTGAAGTAACAGTAATGTGCAGTTTGCTCAAATGCAGACGCAGTTCGCACACATATTCTAAACCTATCATATGCCAGCATTTGGCAGCCACTTAATTTCCAAAACTAAAAGGAGGCTTCTTGTGTATGAGGCACCTGTTTGATGTGAGAAAATAATTATAGTGAAAGGGGGATTCAAAATAAAACAGATCATCTACAACCTTGCTTCTCAGAGTGGACCATACACCAGTAGCAAGCGCAAAATCTAAGGGTTATTAAAAAATACATAATTTGAGCCATACCCACAGGTACTAAACCAAGATCTGAATTTGATCAAGATGCCCATATTATCCCATGGAACTTTAGGTTAAAAGTTTTAATACATTATTGATATTTTAATTCACTCTTATTTGGATTTAATTAATATGGGATCAGCATGGATATTGAGATTTTTTAAAACTTCCTTTGTTATTTTAGTTGTTCAGGTAATTTAGAGACTTCTGTAAGCCAAATGTAAAGTTTTTGGAGGAAATTGAAACTAATGCACTTAAGCATACTTTATAAGAATTCCTTGGTGTGAGTATCCAGTTACCACAAATTATACTGCAGTCTAAACCGCAGGCAGTATTCTAAATGGAAAAAAGGAATAGGGGAAACAAGTGTCTGATAATAAACAGTTTCCTTCAAATATGTAACATAGCATCTAGAATTACTATTTAGAGAGATACAAAAAATATTGCATCAATATTTGGCATTCTTATCCCATAACTCTAATATCCAATTTGATATAGATTTCACATTTGAATATTGCAAACATATTACCTATTTATGTATAATTTAAACTTAGTTTGTGCAATAAAAATAATTACATAATGATTATTTTATAATTTTTATCCCTGTTAATGGTAAGATAATTATCAGGATGTGCTCTGATCCTGGAAAACTATCATTTGCAACATGGATTGTGATTCAATAGCTCTGGTGATGGAGTTGCAATTAATGCAGCATCTCAAACCCTACTTTTATCTGCTGGGTCACAATTTGTATTTTAAAAAATTGCCTCAGTCGCCCCGTGCAAAGATCTTCACTATTCATTGATGTAACGAGGATAAAGAAACCCTCTTAAAAGAGGAAAATTGAGGAACATCAATGCATTCCTCTTTTGTCAATAATTTTTCCCTGAGGAAAAAAATCCTTGGAGAGCCTTTGTCTCCAGATTATTTGGTGGGTGGCCTATCTAAATCCAGGGCAGGCTCGCAGAGCAGAACAACCAGAACTGCGCAGGGAACTGTGAACCATGAGGATTTTGCTCCCTGAAGCTGGAGAACCACAAACTGAACATTTACATTTGGAGAAACTGATCTGTGATGCACACCTGATTTACTAGTGGCTCGGAGACAGGGCTGAGCAGAAGAGCAGAATGTCGGGTCCCTTAACACCCAGCACCCACATGAGTGCCAGGAAACAAGCATCATCCAGTCAATTGCCTCACATGGATGAATAACAGTTTATGAGGATGTTGGTGTTACCAATAATTTATGCATTAAAACTATAAGAAAATGGTGAGAAATGTAAGAAAAATGTTTACACCGTCTCTAGTGAGTTCTAGAACTGGTCGTGGATATTATATGAAGATACAAGAATATTTTAATAAACTATTGAAGTGTTGATGAGTATGTGGAGCAAAGGGACCACCTGTGCACTGTTTGTGGGATTGAAAAATGATGCAGCCACTGGGAAAACAGTGTGGACATTCCTCAAAACATTAAATATAGAACTAGATAAGACCCTTCAATACCCTGTTGCATATTTATCAAAAAAAAAGAAAAGAAAGCACAACGTTGAGGAAGAGATATTTGTACCCTAATATTCTTGCAGTATTATTTACAATAGACCAGACAACCTAAGTATCCTCAATGGCCCAATGGGTGATAAATTATTACACACAAACACACACACATACACACATATTTATGTACACATATAATGAAATATTATTTAGTCATAAATAAGATGGAAACATTGCCATTGGTGACAACGTGGGTATACTTTAAAGTATCATACTATGTGAGCTACATTAGGCATAGAAAGACATGTAGTATATAATTAAACGCATATGTACAGTAAAAACACTTAGGAAAGAGTTCAAATTTGTAAATAAGAAAAAAAAGTGTTGAAGAAGGGATTTGATGAAGTTAATTTAAATGGTACTAACTTTCAGTTATATTTTTGTGGTAACTTTTTGCAGTATATTTAAGTGAAAGCATGATCCTGTACACCTTACACTTTTATTATGCTGTATTCAAATTATATTTCTATAAAACTGGCAAGATAACATTGAAATGCAAGACTAGATATCGGATAAATGTTAAAAAAGAGATGACTAACACACATGTATAGTAAGACAAAACAAAATAAGTAAAACAGAGGAAAGGGAACTTGAAGACATTACAAATGAGCAAATATTATAAAGACATAGGCTGGATTAGGTATCATTATAAGGGATATATATTATATAAAGCTTTATGTTATTAAGCATTTTACATAGAGAGGAACATGCCAGAGTAAATGTATTCTAACACTAAGCATCATATAAACCAGGATAAGGTTCTCACACATAGTTTGTCTTTCATTAACTCCGATTTAATCATCATCAATTTCTACAATGAATCATTTCCCATGTATATTGAGCATTTTCTGTTTTGTCAATATGTATGTTTAGGAGTAAACTTTAGAATTATATTTTATTAACTGTATTGTTTAAAATTAAGTTTGACTTCACACACATATTAATCAAGGACATAAGTTTCTTTAAAGTTCTGCTCTGCTGATGACAAAATGTAGTTTCCATCTTTTCTGCTAATATAATGGATTCATTCATTCTATCCTTCCTCCCTACTGCGCAGTCATCAGTAAGAAACATATTGAAGGCGAAGAGAAGGTCCACTAATGTTAGGAACGCTACTTGAAACTAGTAGGCCTGCCTCCCCCTATTCCCTAAATGAAGTCTTAGGGGTATGACTAGTATCAAGAGAGATTAAGAAATCACATAGTTGTCTATAGCAACATGTGCTAAAATAAAGATTCAGATCATTTATTATTAAGGAAGAAAGGCATACTGAATATTAAGGTTCAATACCAGTCTTTTCCTCTCAATATCGCAGGTAGTCATAAGGAACTCTGTTGTTCTCTAAAAGTGTAATGTATAACATAGCTAATGTATTCATGGGCCAAAGAAAATGGTCTTATTAACTGGAGTTTTCACAAAAGCTAAGGAAATATGATGTACAACTACAATTTATCAATCAGTTGAAAGAGGATAAGTAATGAGAGAAATGTTGTATTTTATTCTTTTTCAGTTTAGAATTAAATAAATTCAAAATATTTCCTTTAGTTACTTTCTCTCAGAATTCTGGCAATATCTAGAAGATGCTTTTTAATATTCCAATGTAAAATATTCCAGATATTGCTGTGTTATGAGAAAAACAGACATATAAATATTTTCAGTAGAGATCAATGAAGATAAACACTTTCAAATCTTACATACAATGGTTGCTTCCCCTGATTATTTTTTTCCTTTTGGGGAATAACCTTAGAACATCTTTAGCGTATGTCTAAAAATTTCCTGTAATTTAGAGCTCTAAGTAGCTTGACATGAAATTCAGAGGAATGTTAACATTATCTATCACATCTTGCTTTCAATCCATAGTCTAGGGACATTCCCACCTATGTGACTCTATTAAACCCTGAGAAACTAACTGGGAAAAAGGAAATTTTTAATAGTTTCTTTTCCCAAGAGTTGATATTTATGTGGTAATATTCTAAGGAGAGGTCATTATCATTGTTTGACCCTCTTCACACTCAGCATCAATACCAGGGTATAAAGTCATTATATAAATAACCAACCTTTGAGAAGTATCACCAGCTTCACAGATGTCAGAAAGTGTAACTCAAAATTATTGCCATGGAAATTTGGACACTATGACCATGACCCTCTCTGCACCAAGGGTCCTTCAGGTTAATACTCAGAAATAACCATGGGAATCCACAGAATCATAATACCCTTCAGAGAAGTGGTGAGAAAAGCACACAGAACTGAATTTTGGTAAAGTGAGTGAATAACATCTGTATCCAAGTCCTTGATTTTTAAAGTTTTAGAGTTCTTTTCTTTAGGTCCCACCCAGCATACAAAGAGATGCAAATGGCTGTTTATTTATCTTCACCTGTTCCCTCAAATTCACACTCTTGATGAGTGGATTTCCTTTTCACCCACCAGTTTCCTGTTGAACAGAATTATGATAAGCGCTATTTTTGATTACTCATTTCAGCGCAGGCAGCATGAAGGTTTTGTTTACTTTTGCTGAGTTATGTTAACTTACGACTAACATTTTTCACTAATTTTATTAAAAACAGTTTTGAGACTGACTGTATTTACATATTGCAATGTGCCAAGTACTGGGTTGAGTGTCAAGTCACGGTACCAAAAAAAATTTGGCAAACTGTGTGGTGACTATGGTGTGAAATGCACACAAACTGAGCTGTGAATCAGTATTCCAAAAAGGCACATGACAATGGGAGGAAAAGAAACAAAATTCAAAAACAACAACAACAAAAAATATGGACTTAAGTAGATGCTATGTGTAAATATAAGAAATTAATTCATGGAACAAAAAATTAAAAGATGATCTTAAAGTTGGGACCTTAACTAATAAAGCTGTTAAACTAAAGATCCTAGATATTAGTAGAATCATAGGATGATATTTGTAATGAAAAAAAAACTAAAAAAATTATTATGTGCCTGAAATGAAGGTACATAAATTGCTTTTTTTGAAGTAGACAAATCATGTGATACTGACATTGATAGGCCTTCAAAGGGAAAATTTCTTTTTGCTGCCAATGACATAAATTCAAACGACAAACAGATTTGAATTTAGAGAGTAAGGAAAATAATGATAATTTTAGGGAAGAACTAAATTATTAAATTATTAAAATGTTCTAAACACCTATATATTTAAATGTAAAAGGAGCAGAATGAAGATGTGCTAAGGGAAAAAAAAAGTTATTCCAACCATCATTATAAGAATGAAAATGTTGCTCAAATAAAAGACCCCTTGGAGAGAAAATTCAATAAATGAAAATAAGATTGATATTAATTAAATTGTTACAAAGAAATGTGATAAGCACTTTTTAGTCTTCATTTAATTTTTTTAAAGACTACCATTTTTTGTTTTTCAGACAGTTGTGGGGTGGAAATAATTATCTCAGGGTCACACTGCAAGTATTAAATTTTTTGAGATTGCAACCCATGCCTTTTAAACTTAATATTAGGGCCTATTAGAATTATAAAATCATGAGATATAAAAACTGAAAACTATGTTAAGGATAGTTTAGTTGTCATGCATCAGATTTTTTTTTTGTCTTTAAACTTTATCTACTAAATACTTGGTTAATAAGACTGTTGAAAATCTCTAACCATAAGATTTAGGTATGTCTGATGGTTGGAATGGTCCCCATTGTGAAACCTAATATTTGTTCCCATTGTTTCAAATAGCTTTACATCGTCCTTTGGAGACATGTACAACGAATCCAATATCTCTTAATGTGTGGAACATTGTGATAAATGTACTGAGCACATTATTTATCACATTATTAGTTAAATATTTTGTTATTTCAGTCATCCCTCAAGTGACAAATCTCTGGATCATTTTTCTGATGTTCTTTTGCTATTTATCATACAAAGTACTATGCTCCAAATTGAAAATACTAATTGCTTGAGTGTTAAGCGAGATATGAATTGTACTTTTAGATTCCATTTATTTATTTTGTGAATCTAAACTAAAGATACAGTGGTCTGTTTTAAAAACACATAATTCAACTAGTATTGAATTAAAATTAAAATACTTAGCTGTATTTTCTATGTTATTGAAGGAATATTATATCACAACATCAACTATGCTTATGTAAACATGAAAGTAAAATTGTATATAAAACAGTAGGTTACCACTATTTTCATTATTTCTTCACTATGCAATTAATCCTGTTTATTCTGTGTGCCCCCATGTCCCCTACCAATCTCTATCATTTTGTAATTCTATAGAAAACATGCAAAATATATGATTATTAAAGAAGCAAGTTTGATTTCAGAACCCCTTCTCTATCTTTGAATATGAATAGCTGCTGTAATTTCAATGCTTCAAATATGGTCTAAATTGCATAAAATACATGACCTAAGTTTAGACCATTACATTATGGGCCCTGGGATGATCCATATTAGAATATAGGATGATGGCTCCTTGAACCTGGATTTTAGCTTTAAGCATGATATCTGCCAGGCAGTTAGATTGTCATTTTCTGGGGTGGTAAGCAAGGATGAAGGATGCTGGTCTATGCAGAGCAACAAAATTGCAGATGGAGAGAAACTGGTAGCTTCCCAGCTCTTACATTATTTTCAGCTGTGATTCTAGAAAGGAGAATAGCACAGACTAATATAGTGGTGAACATAATGTAACTTATAAAGATGTTACTTTATAATGGTGTATATGTGAAACCTATGGAATGATATAAAACAATGTCACTCTAATAAGTTAAAAATAAAATAGCCCAAACTAATATAAATATCTTACACAGATTTTTAAGTACTTTTTTACTAGTTATAACAGGGATATACTACTCTTACTTATTCTGAGTAATTGAAGATATTGTAGTATATGACATGCACATTATTATAAACACAAAGAACATGGGGGGAAAAAACGGACTGCTCAAAATAAGAGAATGATGTTAATTGTGCCTATTTTTTTATTTAAAAATTTTTTAAAGTTGTTTTTTCTTAAAACTATGTAAAATATCGTAATTATAGAGTTTTAAAATGCCTATTGTGTCTTATCTGGTTCAATCAGCCATTGTTTTTCATAGAAGCATGAAAGACAAGCCATCTGCATTTTAGAATCCCCATTGATCAGGAATAAAATTATGACCACCACTGAATTGCTTTCACCCTCAGTCTCACATTTTCATGGTTACACATTCAAACACACACACACACACACACACACATACACACACACACTCTGACTTTTGCTTTTTAACCTTAGATCCTGCTGAGTGAATGGACCCTGGGAATTGTTCCTCAGTGATTGAGTTCATCCTCGATGGGCTGACAGAGCAGCCAGTACTCCAACTACCACTCTTCTTTCTTTTCCCAGGAATCTACATGGTCACAGTGGTAGGGAACCTGGGCATGATCATCCTGATCATACTGAGTTCTCCCCTGCAAGTCCCCATGTACTATTTCCTCAGCAGCTTGTCCTTCATTGATTTCTGCCAGTCCACTACTGTCACCTCCAAAATGCTGGTGAACTTTGTGAAATAAAGGAACATAGTATCTTACCATGAATGCGTGACTCAGCTCTATATCTTCCTCATGTTTGCTATTGCAGAGTGTCACATGTTAACTCTAATGGCATATGACCGCTTCGTTTGCCATCTGCAACCCCTTGCTTTACAATGTCATCATGACTTCTCGGATCTGCTTTCAGCTCACAATGAGCATTTATAGTTTGGGCATCATTGAATCTACAATACATACAAGTTTTATGTTGAGACTATTTTTCTGCAAGACCAATGTGGTTAATCATTATTTCTGTGATCTCCTTCCACTCTTGGAGCTATCCTGTCCCAGTATCCACATTAATGAATTGGTGCTTCTAGTCCTTAGTGCATTTAACTTCATATTTCCCACTTTTACTATCCTTGCCTCCTACATATGCATACTCTCCAGCATCCTTCGAATCCACTTCAGTGAAGGCAGGACCAAAGCTTTCAGCACCTGCAGTTCCCACATCTCAGATGTTGCTATTTTCTTCGGTTCCTTAGCATTCATGTACCTGCAGCCACCATCAGTGGACTCTTTAGATCAAGGGAAATTGTCTTCTGTGTTCTACACCATCATTGTGCCCATGCTAAACCCCCTGATCTACAGTCTGTGGAATAATGATGTCAAATTTGCCCTGAAGAAAATTGTGGACAGTAGAAAATATTTGTGAATGGAATCAATTTTCGCTTGCACAAATAGTCTTATTATCGATAATACGATGTATTTGATTTATTATTCAATTTAGGAAACTTAGTGATACTTTCTCCTGTAGCACATCTCCAAAACTCCCCTAAGTGTCATCTCCTTTGAACCTGTATATTGCTTACAGATGTTAAGAAAATATGAAATACTCATAGGAGTTGGAGGAGTAAGTCATAGGTTTACTTTAAATTTTAGTAGTGATGCGAATAACAAGAACAATGATGATGATGATAACCTAAATTATGGAGATTTTGTATAATATCTTGCTTGTACCCTGCACTTAAAATGGATATTTTTATTTAATATATTTTGAGTCTATTCATGCAGTATCACTTTTATTTTCCATTTACAGATGAAGAAATTGAAGCTCATTTAGTTTATGCAAATGAACACAGTCTTTAATGAATGATGGAACCCAGCAAATTTGACTCGAAACCCACAATTTTACTGAAAGTAGTACATGGCTTTCAGGGACTTGTGATTAGGTCTAAGGAATCTATAGGAAGGCCTTCATACCTCAAGCATCCCAATTTCTTATGACTATGTTGTTTGCATGTAGGTATCTTTCAAAGCTATTTTCACTTTTATTTCACGTAACATAATATCAAAGGTAAAAGTCATTTAAACTTGTGTTGATCAAAGCATAAAGGAGTATAAGTAGAAACATTCTAGAGGCTTATAAAATAGACTCAAATTATTATACTTAATAAGTATGATGTATAAAATAAAACAACATTGTATTAACTCTATAGTGATCAAGCTTTTGCTATTTATGAGTCAAATGCTCCTGAAAGCCAAAATCCCGTGTTATATTGTTTTCATGTCTTTCATGATCGTTATCACACAATGTAAAATTTGTCTCTAATCCATGTAAACTTTATCTTAAAGTATCTCTACTTACCATCATATTATTGCTCTTTTTATAGGCATTTAGTATAACTATGAATTCATATGCCAGTCTAAATACTCAATTGCCTTCTATCTCTTCTAAATTCGAACCATACTACTCATTGTTTTTAGATCAATACTCTTTGGATAGTGTTCTGTGCAGTGTGTACCTACAGTTTCCAAATATAGAGCAAAAGCATATATTTATCATACTACTTCCATTATAGTTCATTCTTTGTTACCAGCATTCTTTTCCAAAACCTTCATATTATTTGACTTAATTTTCATGAGTTTTTAAAAAGAAAGGAAAGGTAAAAGGCTTAAATTACAACTCCTCTCTTAGGATTTTCTATGTAACAGATAGACCTGGGCTAACAAAAGACAAATCAATGGCTGGAGGTAAACCCTAGAATTACTGGAATATGAAATCGTATCAAAAATAGAGTGAACTAAAGATATGGTCTCATCAAGAAGAGGGGAAGTGTCTGTGCAGTGCCAGAAAATCATGTCATGTTTAGAGTAATATAGTCAAGTTACAATATAAGAAAGTAGAAATGAGACAGTCGCCAATCATTGCTAGACCACTATTAGAACACAATACATATTTTAGTAGTGAGTGCTGGCATAAAAAATTAAAAAGTAGGGGCATAACAAAATTAGATTTGCGTGTTAGGAATATCACACTTAATTTGGGACAGAAGATGGATGGAAAGAGAAGTTTGAAGAGACTAGTCAACAAGTAATTTTTATTCGAAGTAAGATAGCATATGTCAGTAATAGTGGAGCTAGAAAGAAAGTAGGCTTTCAAGATATGTTTGACTAAGTCTTTATTCAGACATGGAAAAAAGGAGTGATGAAGGCACAGGAAACTAAGGGCATGAATATAATTTCTAGCATCAAAGATGGATGATGGTACACAGAGTTCACTTATTCTAGGTTAGAATTTATAAAACGCAATTGAATCACACTGATAATTTCAAATTCTCTCATTGTCAGTTTGTAGAGTGATGACAGATGAAAGATGGTGATAGAAAGAAATAGATATACATATATAGTGTGTGTATATATACTCTTGTGAATTATAACATATACTCTGATAGACTGAATTACTTCTATACATATCTTAATAATTTTCATTATTGCCTAATTATTTCTGTTAAGGCCTGTTCATATACTTTCCATTTCTGACATTAAACATGCCCCAATTCTCTTTCTCACTTCTTTTATTCAGTACACTGAAATAACAGTCATTATTTACTCTGTTCACTGGTAAGGTGAATTCCAGACACATATTCTACACCTAAAACAATCAAGAATTCTGTAGTATTTATAATTACAAAGCTAAAGTCGATTTCTGATGCATAGACATGGGGAACTTTGCTTAAATGTGAAAAAATATTAGTGAAGGGATTCAAAACAAGAGATCGTCTAGCACTTTTAGTCTCAGAGGAGTTCATATACTAGTGCATTGAGAAAGCCCTAGCATCCGTTGAAAATAAATGAACTCAAATCTTACACCACTATTATTAAGCCTGCAATGAAAACTATTCATAGGTCATTTCTACATGCATTAATGTTTGAGAAATTTTTGCAAAGTATAGATCTAAAGATTTTGATTTAATTGATGAAGGATGCAATCGGAATATTAAAATATTTAAAAACCTTGATTCTGTTCCCACTTGGTCTCATGATCATTTTTTAAAAATTGAGGTAAGATTAATTCATAAAATTATATCAATTTCAGGTATACATAATTATAATGTAATATATGTATGCATATATTTGCATGTTAGGGATTATCAAAGTCTAGATTCTATTCTCAACCATACAAATGACTCCTTTTACTCCATTTACCCAACCTCCCTTCCCATCTAGTAGCCACCATTTTGTTGTTATAGTCTAAAAGTCTGCTTTTGTTTTGTTTGTTTATTTTATATCTTTATCTCCTACATATGGGTGAAGTCATATGGCCTTTGCTTTCTCCATCTGACTTGCATTTAGCGAAATCTCCTCAAAGTTCATCCTAGGTGTCACAAATGAAAAGATTTCATCTTGTTTAATAGCACAGTACTATTCCCTTGTGTCTATATATATCTTCTTTACCCATTTATATCTTGGAGGATATTGAGATTTTTTCCCCTATCTTGGCTATTGTAAGTAATGCTGCAATGGACATGTGGGAAATCCATCTCTTGATGAATTTAAAT